>CM062286.1:12451657-12566088 GCA_031216635.1 Dissostichus eleginoides | reverse complement strand
GGTGCTACTACACTACAGTTTCACCTACGACAGCAGCACCTACTACTGTTGCAACACAACAGCAGCACCTACAACTACTGCTGCTCTGACAATGGTGCCACCTACAACTTCTGCTTCACCTACAACTGCAGCCCCTACTACTGTTGCAACAACAACAGCTTCACCTACAACTACTGCTGCTGCAACACGGTGCCACCTACAACTACTGCTGCACCTACGACTGCAGCCCCTACTACTATTGTTTACAACAAGAGAAGCACCTACTACTGTTGTACAACAACAGCAGCGCCTACAACTACTGCTGCTCAGACAACGGTGCAATCTACAACTACAGCTACACCTACTCCTGCACCCCTACTACTGTTGCAACAACAACAGCAGCACTACAACTACTGCTGCTCCGACAACGATGCAACCTACAACCACAGCTAAACCTACAACAGCAGCACTACAACTACTGCTAATCTGACAACGGTGCCACCTACAACTACTGCTGCACCTACAATTGCAACACCTACAACTGTTGCAACAACAACAGCAGAACCAACTACTGTTGCAGCAACAACAGAAACACCTACAACTACTAATGCTCCAACAACGGTGCAACTTACAACTACTTCTGCAACAACAACTGCAGCGCCTACAACTACTGCTGCTCCGACAATGGTGCAACCTACAACTACAGCTAAACCTACAACAGCAGCACCTAGAACTACTGCTAATCCGACAACGGTGCCACCTACAACAACTGCTGCACCTACGACAGCAGCATATACAACTGTTGCAACAACAACTGCAGCACCTACTACTGTTGCAACAACAACTGCAGCACCTACAACTACTGCTGCTCTGACAACGGTGCAACCTGCAACTACTGCTTCACCTACAACTACTGCTGCTCCTACGACAGCAGCACCTACTACTGTTGCAAAAACAACAGCAGCACCTACAACTACTGCTGCTCTGACAACGGTGCAACCTACACTACAACTACAGCTACACCTACAACTGCAGCTCCTACTACTGTTGCAACAACAACAGTAGCACCTACAACTACTGCTGCTCCGACAACGGTGCAACCTAAAACTACTGCTTTACCTACGACAGCAGCACCTACAACTGTTGCAATAACAACAACAGCAGCACCTACTACTGTTGCAACAACAACAACAGCAGCACCTACAACTACTGCTGCACCTACAACTGCAGCCCCTACAACTCCTGCTACACCTACAACTGCAGCCCTACTACTGTTGTAACAACAACAGCCCTACAACTACTGCGCTGCGGCTCCGACAACGGTGCCACCTGCAACTATTGCTGCACCTACGACAGCAGCACCTACTACTGTTGCAACAACACCAGCACCTACAACAACTGCGGCTCCGACAAAGGTGCCCCTCCAACTACTGCTGCGCCTACGACAGCAGCACCTACTACTGTTGCAACAACAACAGCAGCACCTACACCTACTGCTGCTCCATTAAAGGTGCAACCTACAACTACTGCTTCAACTACAACTGCAGCCCCTACTACTGTTGCAACAACAACAGCAGCACCTACTACTGTTGCAACAACAACAACAGCAGCACCTACAACTACTGCTGCACCTACAACTGCAGCCCCTACTACTGTTGCAACAACAAAAGCAGCACCTAAAACTACAGCTATACCTACTACTGCAGTCCCTACTAGTGTTGCAACAACAACAGCAGCACCTACAACTACTGCTGCTCCGACAACGGTGCAACATACAACTACAGCTACAACAGCAGCACCTACAACTACTGCTAATCCGACAACGGTACAACCTACAACTACGGCTGCACCTACAAATGTAGCACCTACTACTGTTGCAACAACAACAGCAGCACCTACAACTACTGCTGCTCCGACAAAGGTGCAAACTACAACTACAGCTACACCTACAACTGCAGCACCTACTACTGTTCCAACAACAACAGCAGCACCTACAACTGTTGCAACAACAACAGCAACACCTACTACTACTGCTGCTGCTCCGACGACGGTGCAACCTACAACTACAGCTACACCTACAACCGCAGCCCCTACTACTGTTGCAACGACAACAGCAGCACCTACAACTCCTGCTGCTCCATAACGGTGCATCCTACAACTACTGCTGCATCTACTGCTGAAGCCCCTGCTACTGTTGCAACAACAACAGCAGCACCTACGACTACTGCTGCTCCGACAACAGTGCAACCAACAACTACTGCTAAACCTAAAACTGCATCCCTATTACTGTTGCAACAACAACAGCAGCACCTACAACTACTGCTGCTCCAACAACGGTGCCACCTACAACTACTCCTTCACCTACAACTGCAGCCCATACTACTGTTGAAGCAACAACAGCAGCACCTACAACTACTACTGCTCCGACAACGTGCAACCTAAAACTACTGCTTTACCTACGACAGCAGCACCTACAACTGTTCCAACAACAACAGCAGCACCTACAACTGTTGCAACAACAACAGCAGCCCCTACAACTCCTGCTACACCTACAACTGCAGCTCATACTACTGTTGTAACAACAACAGCACCTACAACTACTGCGGCTCCGACAACGGTGCCACCTGCAACTATTGCTGCACCTACGACAGCAGCACCTACTGTTGCAACAACAACAGCAGCACCTACAACAACTGCGGCTCCGACAAAGGTGCCCCCTACAACTACTGCTGCGCCTACGACAGCAGCACCTACTACTGTTGCAACAACAACAGCAGCACACCTACACCTACTGCTGCTCCATTAAAGGTGCAACCTACAACTACTGCTTCACCTACAACTGCAGCCCCTACTACTGTTGCAACAACAACAGCAGCACCTACTACTGTTGCAACAACAACAACAGCAGCACCTACAACTACAGCTGCACCTACAACTGCAGCCCCTACTACTGTTGCAACAACAACAGCAGCACCTACTACTACTGCTGCTCCGACGACGGTGCCACTACAACTACTGCTATACCTACTACTGCAGTCCCTCCTAGTGTTGCAACAACAACAACAGCACCTACAACTACTGCTGCTCCGACAACGGTGCAACATACAACTACAGCTACAACACAGCACCTACAACTACTGCTAATCCGACAACGGTACAACCTACAACTACTGCTGCACCTACGAAAGTAGCACCTACTACTGTTGCAACAACAACAGCAGCACCTACAACTACTGCTGCTCCGACAAAGGTGCAAACTACAACTACAGCTACACCTACAACAGCACAGCACCTACTGTTCCAACAACAACAGCAGCACCTACAACTGTTGCAACAACAACAGCAACACCTACTACTACTGCTGCTCCGACGACGGTGCAACCTACAACTACTGCTACACCTACAACCGCAGCCCCTACTACTGTTGCAACGACAACAGCAGCACCTACAACTCCTGCTGCTCCAACAACGGTTGCATCCTACAACTACTGCTGCATCTACTGCTGAAGCCCATGCTACTGTTGCAACAACAAAAGCAGCACCTACGACTACTGCTGCTCCGACAACGGTGCAACCAACAACTACTGCTAAACCTAAAACTGCATCCCCTATTACTGTTGCACAACAACAGCAGCACCTACAACTACTGCTGCTCCAACAACGGTGCCACCTATAACTACTCCTTCACCTACAACTGCAGCCCATACTACTGTTGCAGCAACAACAGCAGCACCTACAACTGTTGCAACAACAACAGCAACACCTACTACTACTGCTGCTCCGACGACGGTGCAACCTACAACTACTGCTACACCTACAACTGCAGTCCCTACTACTGTTGCAACAACAACAGCAGCACCTACAACTACTGCTGATCTGACAACGGTGCAACATACAACTACAGCTACACCTACAACAGCAGCACCTACAACTACTGCTAATCCGACAATGGTGCAACCTACAACTACTGCTGTACCTACGAAAGTAGCACCTATTACTGTTGCAACAACAACAGCAGCACCTACAACTACAGCTGCTCCGACAATGGTGCAAACTACAACTACAGCTACAGCTACAACAGCAGCACCTACTACTGTTCCAACAACAACAGCAGCACCTTCAACTGTTGCAACAACAACAGCAGCACCTACAACTACTGCTGCTCCGCCAACGGTGCCACCTACAACTACTGCTACACATACAACTGCAGCCCCTACAACTATTGCAACAACAACAGCAGCACCTACAATTACTGCTGCTCCGACAACGGTGCAACCTACAACTACTGCTTTACCTACGACAGCAGCACCTACTACTGTTGCAACAACAACAGCAGAGCCTAAAACTACTGCTGCTCTGACAACGGTGCCACCTAAAACATCTGCTTCACCTACAACAGCAGCCCCTGCTACTGTTGCAACAACAACAGCAACACCTACAACTACTGCTGCTCCGACAACGTTGCAACCAACAACTACTGCTGCACCTACAACTGCAGCCCCTTACTGTTGCACAACAACACAGCAGCACCTACTACTACTGCTGCTCCGACGACGGTGCAACCTAAAACTACTGCTTTACCTACGACAGCAGCACCTACAACTGTTGCAATAACAACAGCATCACCTACAACTGTTGCAACAACAACAGCAGCCCCTACATCTCCTGCTACACCTACAACTGCAGCCCCTACTACTGTTGTAACAACAACAGCACCTACAACTACTGCGGCTCCGACAACGGTGCCACCTGCAACTATTGCTGCACCTACGACAGCAGCACCTACTACTGTTGCAACAACAACAGCAGCACCTACAACAACTGCGGCTCCGACAAAGGTGCCCCCTACAACTACTGCTGCGCCTACGACAGCAGCACCTACTACTGTTGCAACAACAACAGCAGCACCTACACCTACTGCTGCTCCCTTAAAGGTGCAACCTACAACTACTGCTTCACCTACAACTGCAGCCCCTACTACTGTTGCAACAACAACAGCAGCACCTACTACTGTTGCAACAACAACAACAGCAGCACCTACAACTACTGCTGCACCTACAACTGCAGCCCCTACAACTCCTGCTACACCTACAACTGCAGCCCCTACTACTGTTGTAACAACAACAGCACCTACAACTACTGCGGCTCCGACAACGGTGCCACCTGCAACTATTGCTGCACCTACGACAGCAGCACCTACTACTGTTGCAACAACAACAGCAGCACCTACAACAACTGCGGCTCCGACAAAGGTGCCCCCTCCAACTACTGCTGCGCCTACGACAGCAGCACCTACTACTGTTGCAACAACAACAGCAGCACCTACACCTACTGCTGCTCCATTAAAGGTGCAACCTACAACTACTGCTTCAACTACAACTGCAGCCCCTACTACTGTTGCAACAACAACAGCAGCACCTACAACTCCTGCTGCTCCGACAACAGTGCAACCAACAACTACTGCTAAACCTAAAACTGCATCCCCTATTACTGTTGCAACAACAACAGCAGCACCTACAACTACTGCTGCTCCAACAACGGTGCCACCTACAACTACTCCTTCACCTACAACTGCAGCCCATACTACTGTTGAAGCAACAACAGCAGCACCTACAACTACTACTGCTCTGACAACGGTGCAACCTAAAACTACTGCTTTACCTACGACAGCAGCACCTACAACTGTTCCAACAACACAGCAGCACCTACAACTGTTGCAACAACACAGCAGCCCCTACAACTCCTGCTACACCTACAACTGCAGCTCATACTACTGTTGTAACAACAGCACCTACAACTACTGCGGCTCCGACAACGTGCCACCTGCAACTATTGCTGCACCTACGACAGCAGCACCTACTGTTGCAACAACAACAGCAGCACCTACAACAACTGCGGCTCCGACAAAGGTGCCCCCTACAACTACTGCTGCGCCTACGACAGCACACCTACTACTGTTGCAACAACAACAGCAGCACCTACACCTACTGCTGCTCCATTAAAGGTGCAACCTACAACTACTGCTTCACCTACAACTGCAGCCCCTACTACTGTTGCAAACACACAGCAGCACCTACTACTGTTGCAACAACAACAACAGCAGCACCTACAACTACAGCTGCACCTACAACTGCAGCCCCTACTACTGTTGCAACAACAACAGCAGCACCTACTACTACTGCTGCTCCGACGACGGTGCCCTACAACTGCTACACTGCTATACCTACTACTGCAGTCCCTCCTAGTGTTGCAACAACAACAACAGCACCTACAACTACTGCTGCTCCGACAACGGTGCAACATACAACTACAGCTACAACAGCAGCACCTACAACTACTGCTAATCCGACAACGGTACAACCTACAACTACTGCTGCACCTACGAAAGTAGCACCTACTACTGTTGCAACAACAACAGCAGCACCTACAACTACTGCTGCTCCGACAAAGGTGCAACTACAACTACAGCTACACCTACAACAGCAGCACCTACTACTGTTCCAACAACAACAGCAGCACCTACAACTGTTGCAACAACAACAGCAACACCTACTACTACTGCTGCTCCGACGACGGTGCAACCTACAACTACTGCTACACCTACAACCGCAGCCCCTACTACTGTTGCAACGACAACAGCAGCACCTACAACTCCTGCTGCTCCAACAACGGTGCATCCTACAACTACTGCTGCATCTACTGCTGAAGCCCATGCTACTGTTGCAACAACAAAAGCAGCACCTACGACTACTGCTGCTCCGACAACGGTGCAACCAACAACTACTGCTAAACCTAAACTGCATCCCCTATTACTGTTGCAACAACAACAGCAGCACCTACACTACTCTGCTCCAACAACGGTGCCACCTATAACTACTCCTTCACCTACAACTGCAGCCCATACTACTGTTGCAGCAACAACAGCAGCACCTACAACTGTTGCAACAACAACAGCAGCCCCTACAACTCCTGCTACACCTACAACTGCAGCTCATACTACTGTTGTAACAACAACAGCACCTACAACTACTGCGGCTCCGACAACGGTGCCACCTGCAACTATTGCTGCACCTACGACAGCAGCACCTACTGTTGCAACAACAACAGCAGCACCTACAACAACTGCGGCTCCGACAAAGGTGCCCCCTACAACTACTGCTGCGCCTACGACAGCAGCACCTACTACTGTTGCAACAACAACAGCAGCACCTACACCTACTGCTGCTCCATTAAAGGTGCAACCTACAACTACTGCTTCACCTACAACTGCAGCCCCTACTACTGTTGCAACAACAACAGCAGCACCTACTACTGTTGCAACAACAACAACAGCAGCACCTACAACTACAGCTGCACCTACAACTGCAGCCCCTACTACTGTTGCAACAACAACAGCAGCACCTACTACTACTGCTGCTCCGACGACGGTGCCACCTACAACTACTGCTATACCTACTACTGCAGTCCCTCCTAGTGTTGCAACAACAACAACAGCACCTACAACTACTGCTGCTCCGACAACGGTGCAACATACAACTACAGCTACAACAGCAGCACCTACAACTACTGCTAATCCGACAACGGTACAACCTACAACTACTGCTGCACCTACGAAAGTAGCACCTACTACTGTTGCAACAACAACAGCAGCACCTACAACTACTGCTGCTCCGACAAAGGTGCAAACTACAACTACAGCTACACCTACAACAGCAGCACCTACTACTGTTCCAACAACAACAGCAGCACCTACTTGTGTTGCAACAACAGCAACACCTACTACTACTGCTGCTCCGACGACGGTGCAACCTACAACTACTGCTACACCTACAACCGCAGCCCCTACTACTGTTGCAACGACAACAGCAGCACCTACAACTCCTGCTGCTCCAACAACGGTGCATCCTACAACTACTGCTGCATCTACTGCTGAAGCCCATGCTACTGTTGCAACAACAAAAGCAGCACCTACGACTACTGCTGCTCCGACAACGGTGCAACCAACAACTACTGCTAAACCTAAAACTGCATCCCCTATTACTGTTGCAACAACAACAGCAGCACCTACAACTACTGCTGCTCCAACAACGGTGCCACCTATAACTACTCCTTCACCTACAACTGCAGCCCATACTACTGTTGCAGCAACAACAGCAGCACCTACAACTGTTGCAACAACAACAGCAACACCTACTACTACTGCTGCTCCGACGACGGTGCAACCTACAACTACTGCTACACCTACAACTGCAGTCCCTACTACTGTTGCAACAACAACAGCAGCACCTACAACTACTGCTGATCTGACAACGGTGCAACATACAACTACAGCTACACCTACAACAGCAGCACCTACAACTACTGCTAATCCGACAATGGTGCAACCTACAACTACTGCTGTACCTACGAAAGTAGCACCTATTACTGTTGCAACAACAACAGCAGCACCTACAACTACAGCTGCTCCGACAATGGTGCAAACTACAACTACAGCTACAGCTACAACAGCAGCACCTACTACTGTTCCAACAACAACAGCAGCACCTTCAACTGTTGCAACAACAACAGCAGCACCTACAACTACTGCTGCTCCGCCGACGGTGCCACCTACAACTACTGCTACACATACAACTGCAGCCCCTACAACTATTGCAACAACAACAGCAGCACCTACAATTACTGCTGCTCCGACAACGGTGCAACCTACAACTACTGCTTTACCTACGACAGCAGCACCTACTACTGTTGCAAAACAACAGCAGAGCCTAAAACTACTGCTGCTCTGACAACGGTGCCACCTAAAACATCTGCTTCACCTACAACAGCAGCCCCTGCTACTGTTGCAACAACAACAGCAACACCTACAACTACTGCTGCTCCGACAACGTTGCAACCAACAACTACTGCTGCACCTACAACTGCAGCCCCTACTACTGTTGCAACAACAACAGCAGCACCTACTACTACTGCTGCTCCGACGACGGTGCCACCTACAACTACTGCTATACCTACTACTGCAGTCCCTACTAGTGTTGCAACAACAACAGCAGCACCTACAACTACTGCTGCTCCGACAACGGTGCAACATACAACTACAGCTACAACAGCAGCATCTACAACTACTGCTAATCCGACAACGGTACAACCTACAACTACGGCTGCACCTACGAATGTAGCACCTACTACTGTTGCAACACAACAGCAGCACCTACAACTACTGCTGCTCCGACAAAGGTAAAAACTACAACTACAGCTACACCTTCAACCGCAGCCCCTACTACTGTTGCAACGACACAGCAGCACCTACAACTCCTGCTGCTCCAACAACGGTGCATCCTACAACTACTGCTGCATCTACTGCTGAAGCCCCTGCTACTGTTGCAACAACAACAACAACAGCAGCACCTACGACTACTGCTGCTCCGACAACGGTGCAACCAACAACTACTGCTAAACCTAAAACTGCATCCCCTATTACTGTTGCAACAACACAGCAGCACCTACAACTACTGCTGCTCCAACAACGGTGCCACCTACAACTACACCTTCACAAACAACTGCAGCCCATACTACTGTTGAAGCAACAACAGCAGCACCTACAACTACTACTGCTCCGACAACGGTGCAACCTAAAACTACTGCTTTACCTACGACAGCAGCACCTACAACTTTGCAATAACAACAGCAGCACCTACAACTACTGCTGTTCCGACAACGGTGCAACCTACAACTACTGCTTTACCTACGACAGCAGCACCTACAACTGTTCCAACAACAACAGCAGCACCTACAACTGTTGCAACAACAACAGCAGCCCCTACAACTCCTGCTACACCTACAACTGCAGCCCCTACTACTGTTGTAACAACAACAGCACCTACAACTACTGCGGCTCCGACAACGGTGCCACCTGCAACTATTGCTGCACCTACGACAGCAGCACCTACTACTGTTGCAACAACAACAGCAGCACCTACAACAACTGCGGCTCCGACAAAGGTGCCCCCTACAACTACTGCTGCGCCTACGACAGTAGCACCTACTACTGTTGCAACAACAACAGCAGCACCTACACCTTCTGCTGCTCCATTAAAGGTGCAACCTACAACTACTGCTTCACCTACAACTGCAGCCCCTACTACTGTTGCAACAACAACAGCAGCACCTACTACTGTTGCAACAACAACAACAGCAGCACCTACACTACAGCTGCACCTACAACTGCAGCCCCTACTACTGTTGCAACAACAACAGCAGCACCTACAACTACTGCTGCTCCGACCGGTGCACCTAAAACTACTGCTTTACCTACGACAGCAGCACCTACAACTGTTGCATAACAACAGCATCACCTACAACTGTTGCAACAACAGCAGCCCCTACATCTCCTCTACACTACAACTGCAGCCCCTACTACTGTTGTAACAACAACAGCACCTACAACTACTGCGGCTCCGACAACGGTGCCACCTGCAACTATTGCTGCACCTACGACAGCAGCACCTACTACTGTTGCAACAAAAACAGCAGCACCTACAACAACTGCGGCTCCGACAAAGGTGCCCCCTACACTACTGCTGCGCCTACGACAGCAGCACCTACTACTGTTGCAACACAACAGCAGCACCTACACCTACTGCTGCTCCATTAAGGTGCAACCTACAACTACTGCTTCACCTACAACTGCAGCCCCTACTACTGTTGCAACAACAACAGCAGCAGCACCTACTACTGTTTGCAACAACACAACAGCAGCACCTACAACTACTGCTGCACCTACAACTGCAGCCCCTACAACTCCTGCTACACCTACAACTGCAGCCCCTACTACTGTTGTAACAACAACAGCACCTACAACGGCTCCGACAACGGTGCCACCTGCAACTATTGCTGCACCTACGACAGCAGCACCTACTACTGTTGCAACACAACAGCAGCACCTACAACAACTGCGGCTCCGACAAAGGTGCCCCCTCCAACTACTGCTGCGCCTACGACAGCAGCACCTACTACTGTTGCAACAACAACAGCAGCACCTACACCTACTGCTGCTCCATTAAAGGTGCAACCTACAACTACTGCTTCAACTACACTGCAGCCCCTACTACTGTTGCAACAACAACAGCAGCCCTACTACTGTTGCAACAACAACAACAGCAGCACCTACACTACTGCTCACCTACAACTGCAGCCCTACTACTGTGCAACAACAACAGCAGCACCCTAAAACTACAGCTATACCTACTACTGCAGTCCTACTAGTGTTGCAACAACAACAGCAGCACCTACAACTACTGCTGCTCCGACAACGGTGCAACATACAACTACAGCTACAACAGCAGCACCTACAACTACTGCTAATCCGACAACGTACAACCTACAACTACGGCTGCACCTACAAATGTAGCACCTACTACTGTTGCAACAACACAGCAGCACCTACACTACTGCTGCTCCGACAAAGGTGCAACTACAACTACAGCTACACCTACAACTGCAGCACCTACTACTGTTCCAACAACAACAGCAGCACCTACAACTGTTGCAACAACAACAGCAAACTACTAACTACTGCTGCTGCTCCGACGACGGTGCAACCTACAACTACAGCTACACCTACAACCGCAGCCCTACTACTGTTGCAACGACAACAGCAGCACCTACAACTCCTGCTGCTCCAATAACGGTGCATCCTACAACTACTGCTGCATCTACTGCTGAAGCCCCTGCTACTGTTGCAACAACAACAGCAGCACCTACGACTACTGCTGCTCCGACAACAGTGCAACCAACAACTACTGCTAAACCTAAAACGCATCCCTATTACTGTTGCAAAAAACAACAACACAGCACACCTACAACTACTGCTGCTCCAACAACGGTGCCACCTAAAACTACTGCTTTACCTACGACAGCAGCACCTACTACTGTTGCACCAACAACAGAAGCACCTACAACTACTGCTGCTCAGACAACAGTGCAACATACAACTACTCCTTCACCTACAACTGCAGCCCATACTACTGTTGAAGCAACAACAGCAGCACCTACAACTACTACTGCTCCGACAACGGTGCAACCTAAAACTACTGCTTTACCTACGACAGCAGCACCTACAACTGTTCCAACAACAACAGCAGCACCTACAACTGTTGCAACAACAACAGCAGCACCCCTACAACTCCTGCTACCCTACAACTGCAGCTCATACTACTGTTGTAACAACAACAGCACCTACAACTACTGCGGCTCCGACAACGGTGCCACCTGCAACTATTGCTGCACCTACGACAGCAGCACCTACTGTTGCAACAACAACAGCAGCACCTACAACAACTGCGGCTCCGACAAAGGTGCCCCCTACAACTACTGCTGCGCCTACGACAGCAGCACCTACTACTGTTGCACAACAACAGCAGCACCTACACCTACTGCTGCTCCATTAAAGGTCAACCTACAACTACTGCTTCACCTACAACTGCAGCCCCTACTACTGTTGCAACAACAACAGCACACCTACTACTGTTGCAACAACAACAACAGCAGCACCTACAACTACAGCTGCACCTACAACTGCAGCCCCTACTACTGTTGCAACAACAACAGCAGCCTACTACTAACTACTGCGCTCCGACGACGGTGCCACCCTACAACTACTGCTATACCTACTACTGCAGTCCCTCCTAGTGTTGCAACAACAACAACAGCACCTACAACACTGCTGCTCCGACAACGTGCAACATACAACTACAGCTACAACAGCAGCCTACAACTACTGCTAATCCGAAACGGTACAACCTACACTACTGCTGCACCTACGAAAGTAGCACCTACTACTGTTGCAACAACAACGCAGCACCTACAACTACTGCTGCTCCGACAAAGGTGCAAACTACAACTACAGCTACACTACAACAGAGCACCTACTACTGTTCCACAACAACAGCAGCACCTACAACTGTTGCAACAACAACAGCACCTACTACTACTGCTGCTCCGACGACGGTGCAACCTACAACTACTGCTACACCTACAACCGCAGCCCCTACTACTGTTGCAACGACAACAGCAGCACCTACAACTCCTGCTGCTCCAACAACGGTGCATCCTACAACTACTGCTGCATCTACTGCTGAAGCCCATGCTACTGTTGCAACAACAAAAGCAGCACCTACGACTACTGCTGCTCCGACAACGGTGCAACCAACAACTACTGCTAAACCTAAAACTGCATCCCCTATTACTGTTGCAACAACAACAGCAACACCTACTACTACTGCTGCTGCTCCGACGACGGTGCAACCTACAACTACAGCTACACCTACAACCGCAGCCCCTACTACTGTTGCAACGACAACAGCAGCACCTACAACTCCTGCTGCTCCAATAACGGTGCATCCTACAACTACTGCTGCATCTACTGCTGAAGCCCCTGCTACTGTTGCAACAACAACAGCAGCACCTACGACTACTGCTGCTCCGACAACAGTGCAACCAACAACTACTGCTAAACCTAAAACTGCATCCCCTATTACTGTTGCAACAACAACAGCAGCACCTACAACTACTGCTGCTCCAACAACGGTGCCACCTAAAACTACTGCTTTACCTACGACAGCAGCACCTACTACTGTTGCACCAACAACAGAAGCACCTACAACTACTGCTGCTCAGACAACAGTGCAACATACAACTACTCCTTCACCTACAACTGCAGCCCATACTACTGTTGAAGCAACAACAGCAGCACCTACAACTACTACTGCTCCGACAACGGTGCAACCTAAACTACTGCTTTACCTACGACAGCAGCACCTACAACTGTTCCAACAACAACAGCACCTACAACTGTTGCAACAACAACAGCAGCCCCTACAACTCCTGCTACACCTACAACTGCAGCTCATACTACTGTTGTAACAAAACAGCACCTACAACTACTACTGCGGCTCCGACAACGGTGGCCACCTGCACTATTGCTGCACCTACGACAGCAGCACCTACTGTTGCAACAACAACAGCAGCACCTACAACAACTGCGGCTCCGACAAAGGTGCCCCCTACAACTACTGCTGCGCCTACGACAGCAGCACCTACTACTGTTGCAACAACAACAGCAGCACCTACACCTACTGCTGCTCCATTAAAGGTGCAACCTACAACTACTGCTTCACCTACAACTGCAGCCCCTACTACTGTTGCACAACAACAGCAGCACCTACTACTGTTGCAACAACAACAAGCAGCACCTACAACTACAGCTGCACCTACAACTGCAGCCCCTACTACTGTTGCAACACAACAGCAGCACCTACTACTACTGCTGCTCCGACGACGGTGCCACCTACAACTACTGCTATACCTACTACTGCAGTCCCTCTAGTGTTGCAACAACAACACAGCACCTACAACTACTGCTGCTCCGACAACGGTGCAACATACAACTACAGCTACAACAGCAGCACCTACAACTACTGCTAATCCGACAACGGTACAACCTACAACTACTGCTGCACCTACGAAAGTAGCACCTACTACTGTTGCAACAACAACAGCAGCACCTACAACTACTGCTGCTCTCGACAAAGGTGCAAACTACAACTACAGCTACACCTACAACAGCAGCACCTACTACTGTTCCAACAACAACAGCAGCACCTACAACTGTTGCACAACACAGCAACACCTACTACTACTGCTGCTCCGACGACGTGCAACCTACAACTACTGCTACACCTACAACCGCAGCCCCTACTACTGTTGCAACGACAACAGCAGCACCTACAACTCCTGCTGCTCCAACAACGGTGCATCCTACAACTACTGCTGCATCTACTGCTGAAGCCCATGCTACTGTTGCAACAACAAAGCAGCACCTACGACTACTGCTGCTCCGACAACGGTGCAACCAACAACTACTGCTAAACCTAAAACTGCATCCCCTATTACTGTTGCAACAACAACAGCAGCACCTACAACTACTGCTGCTCCAACAACGGTGCCACCTATAACTACTCCTTCACCTACAACTGCAGCCCATACTACTGTTGCAGCAGCAACAACAGCAGCACCTACAACTGTTGCAACAACAACAGCAACACCTACTACTACTGCTGCTCCGACGACGGTGCAACCTACAACTACTGCTACACCTACAACTGCAGTCCCTACTACTGTTGCAACAACAACAGCAGCACCTACAACTACTGCTGATCTGACAACGGTGCAACATACAACTACAGCTACACCTACAACAGCAGCACCTACAACTACTGCTAATCCGACAATGGTGCAACCTACAACTACTGCTGTACCTACGAAAGTAGCACCTATTACTGTTGCAACAACAACAGCAGCACCTACAACTACAGCTGCTCCGACAATGGTGCAAACTACAACTACAGCTACAGCTACAACAGCAGCACCTACTACTGTTCCAACAACAACAGCAGCACCTTCAACTGTTGCAACAACAACAGCAGCACCTACAACTACTGCTGCTCCGCCGACGGTGCCACCTACAACTACTGCTACACATACAACTGCAGCCCCTACAACTATTGCAACAACAACAGCAGCACCTACAATTACTGCTGCT
Source organism: Dissostichus eleginoides (assembly GCA_031216635.1). NCBI lineage: Eukaryota > Metazoa > Chordata > Actinopteri > Perciformes > Nototheniidae > Dissostichus > Dissostichus eleginoides. The sequence goes on along the minus strand of CM062286.1, from coordinate 12,550,511 downwards.
CCGACAACGGTGCAACCTACAACTACTGCTTTACCTACGACAGCAGCACCTACTACTGTTGCAACAACAACAGCAGAGCCTAAACTACTGCTGCTCTGACAACGGTGCCACCTAAAACATCTGCTTCACCTACAACAGCAGCCCCTGCTACTGTTGCAACAACAACAGCAACACCTACAACTACTGCTGCTCCGACAACGTTGCAACCAACAACTACTGCTGCACCTACAACTGCAGCCCCTACTACTGTTGCAACAACAACAGCAGCACCTACTACTACTGCTGCTCCGACGACGGTGCCACCTACAACTACTGCTATACCTACTACTGCAGTCCCTACTAGTGTTGCAACAACAACAGCAGCACCTACAACTACTGCTGCTCCGACAACGGTGCAACATACAACTACAGCTACAACAGCAGCATCTACAACTACTGCTAATCCGACAACGGTACAACCTACAACTACGGCTGCACCTACGAATGTAGCACCTACTACTGTTGCACAACAACAGCAGCACCTACAACTACTGCTGCTCCGACAAAGGTAAAAACTACAACTACAGCTACACCTTCAACCGCAGCCCCTACTACTGTTGCACGACAACAGCAGCACCTACAACTCCTGCTGCTCCAACAACGGTGCATCCTACAACTACTGCTGCATCTACTGCTGAAGCCCCTGCTACTGTTGCAACAACAACAACAACAGCAGCACCTACGACTACTGCTGCTCCGACAACGGTGCAACCAACAACTACTGCTAAACCTAAAACTGCATCCCCTATTACTGTTGCAACAACAACAGCAGCACCTACAACTACTGCTGCTCCAACAACGGTGCCACCTACAACTACACCTTCACAACAACTGCAGCCCATACTACTGTTGAAGCAACAGCAGCACCTACAATACTACTGCTCCGACAACGTGCAACCTAAAACTACTGCTTTACCTACGACAGCAGCACCTACAACTTTTGCAATAACAACAGCAGCACCTACAACTACTGCTGTTCCGACAACGGTGCAACCTACAACTACTGCTTTACCTACGACAGCAGCACCTACAACTGTTCCAACAACAACAGCAGCACCTACAACTGTTGCAACAACAACAGCAGCCCCTACAACTCCTGCTACACCTACAACTGCAGCCCCTACTACTGTTGTAACAACAACAGCACTACAACTACTGCGGCTCCGACAACGGTGCCAACCTGCAACTATTGCTGCACCTACGACAGCAGCACTACTACTGTTGCAACAACAACAGCAGCACCTACAACAACTGCGGCTCCGACAAAGTGCCCCCTACAACTACTGCTGCGCCTACGACAGTAGCACCTACTACTGTTGCAACAACAACAGCAGCACCTACACCTCTGCTGCTCCATTAAAGGTGCAACCTACAACTACTGCTTCACCTACAACTGCAGCCCCTACTACTGTTGCAACAACAGCAGCACCTACTACTGTTGCAACAACAACAACAGCAGCACCTACAACTACAGCTGCACCTACAACTGCAGCCCCTACTACTGTTGCAACAACAACAGCAGCACCTACAACTACTGCTGCTCGCAACAACGGTGCCACCTACAACTACTCCTTCACCTACAACTGCAGCCCATACTACTGTTGCAGCAACAACAGCAGCACCTACAACTACTGCGGCTCCGACAAAGGTGCCCCTACAACTACTGCTGCGCCTACGACAGCAGCACCTACTACTGTTGCAACAACAACAGCAGCACCTACACCTACTGCTGCTCCATTAAAGGTGCAACCTACAACTACTGCTTCACCTACAACTGCAGCCCCTACTACTGTTGCAACAACAACAGCAGCACCTACTACTACTGCTGCTCTCGTCAACGGTGCAACATACAACTACAGCTACAACAGCAGCACCTACAACTACTGCTAATCCGACAACGGTACAACCTACAAGTACTGCTGTACCTACGAAACTAGCACCTACTACTGTTTTAACAACAACAGCAGCACCTACAACTACTGCTGCTCCGACGACGGTGCATCCTACAACTACTGCTGCATCTACTGCTGAAGCCCCTGCTACTGTTGCAACAACAACAGCAGCACCTACGACTACTGCTACTCCGACAGCGGTGCAACCAACAACTACTGCTAAACCTAAAACTGCATCCCCTATTACTGTTGCAACAACAACAGCAGCACCTACAACTACTGCTGCTCCAACAACGGTGCCACCTACAACTACTCCTTCACCTACAACTGCAGCCCATACTACTGTTGCAGCAACAACAGCTGCACCTACTACTGTTCCAACAACAACAGCAGCACCTACAACTACTGCTGCTCCGACAACAGTGCAACCTACAACTACTGCTACACCTACAACTACAGCCCCTACTACTGTTGCAACAACAACAGCAGCACCTACAACTGTTGCAAAAACAAAAGTAGCACCTACAACTACTGCTGCACTTACAACTGCAGCCCCTACTACTGTTGCAACAACAACAGCAGTAGTACCTACAACTACTGCTTCACCTACCACTGCAACCCCTAGTACTGTTGCAACAAATAGCAGCACCTACACCTACTGCTGCTCCGACAACAGTGTCACCTACAACTACGCTGCACCTACAGCTGAAGCCCCTGCTGCTGTTGGAAACAACACAGCAGAACCTACAACTACTGCTGCTCTGAAAACAGTGCCACCTACAACTACTGCTTCACCTACAACTGCAGCCCCTACTACTGTTGCAACAACAACAGCAGCACCTACAACTACTGCTGCACCTACAGCTGAAGCCCCTGCTACTGTTGCAACAACACAGCAGCCCTACTACTGTTTGCAACCACAACAGCAGCACCTACAACTACTGCTGTTCTGAAAACGGTGCAACCTACACTACTGCTGCACCTACAACGCATCCCCTACTACTGTTGCAACAACAACAGCAGCATCTATAACTACTGCTGCTCCGACAACGGTGCAACCTACAACTACTGCTTCACCTACAACTGCAGCCACTACTACTGTTGCAACAACAACAGCAGCACCTACAACTACTGCTGCTGCTCCGACAACGGTGCCACCTAAAACTACTGCTGCACCTACGACAGCTGCACCTACTACTGTTGCAACAACAACAGCAGCTCCTACAACTACTGCTGCTCCAACAACGGTGCCACCTAGACCTACTGCAGCACCTACAACTGCAGCCACTACTACTGTGTAACAAACAACAGCAGCACCTACTACTGTTTGCAAGAACAAGAGCAGCACCTACCAACTACTGCTGCTCCGACAACGGTGCAACCAACAACTACTGCTAAACCTAAAACTGCATCCCCTATTACTGTTGCAACAACAACAGCAGCACTACAAACTACTGCTGCTCCAACACCGGTGCCACCTACAACTACTGCTACACCTACAACCGCAGCCCCTACTACTGTTGCAGCAACAACAGCAGCACCTACAACTGTTGCAACAACAACAGCATCACCTACAACTCCTGCTGCTCCAACAACGGTGCATCCTACAACTACTGCTGCATCTACTTCTGAAGCCCCTGCTACTGTTGCATCAACAACAGCAGCACCTACGACTACTGCTGCACCGACAACGGTGCAACCAACAACTACTGCTAAACCTAAAACTGCATCCCCTATTACTGTTGCAACAACAACAGCAGCACCTACAACTACTGCTGCTCCGACAACGGTGCAACCTACAACTACTGCTACACCTACAACCGCAACCCCTACTACTGTTGCAACAACAATAGCAGCACCTACACCTACTGCTGCTCCGACAACAGTGCCACCTACAACTACTGCTGCACCTACAGCTGAAGCCCCTGCTGCTGTTGGAACAACAACAGCAGCACCTACAACTACTGCTGCTCCGACAACAGTGCAACCTACAACTACTGCTACACCTACAACTACAGCCCCTATTACTGTTGCAACAACAACTGCAGCACCTACAACTACTGCTGCTCTGACAACGGTGCAACCTACAACTACTCCTTCACCTACAACTGCAGCCCATACTACTGTTGCAGCAACAACAGCAGCACCTACAACTACTGCGGCTCCGACAAAGGTGCCCCCTACAACTACTGCTGCGCCTACGACAGCAGCACCTACTACTGTTGCAACAACAACAGCAGCACCTACACCTACTGCTGCTCCATTAAAGGTGCAACCTACAACTACTGCTTCACCTACAACTGCAGCCCCTACTACTGTTGCAACAACAACAGCAGCACCTACTACTACTGCTGCTCCGTCAACGGTGCAACATACAACTACAGCTACAACAGCAGCACCTACAACTACTGCTAATCCGACAACGGTACAACCTACAAGTACTGCTGTACCTACGAAACTAGCACCTACTACTGTTTTAACAACAACAGCAGCACCTACAATTACTGCTGCTCCGACGACGGTGCATCCTACAACTACTGCTGCATCTACTGCTGAAGCCCCTGCTACTGTTGCAACAACAACAGCAGCACCTACGACTACTGCTACTCCGACAGCGGTGCAACCAACAACTACTGCTAAACCTAAAACTGCATCCCCTATTACTGTTGCAACAACAACAGCAGCACCTACAACTACTGCTGCTCCAACAACGGTGCCACCTACAACTACTCCTTCACCTACAACTGCAGCCCATACTACTGTTGCAGCAACAACAGCTGCACCTACTACTGTTCCAACAACAACAGCAGCACCTAAAACTACTGCTGCTCCGACAACAGTGCAACCTACAACTACTGCTACACCTACAACTACAGCCCCTACTACTGTTGCAACAACAACAGCAGCACCTACAACTGTTGCAAAAACAACAGTAGCACCTACAACTACTGCTGCACTTACAACTGCAGCCCCTACTACTGTTGCAACAACAACAGCAGTACCTACAACTACTGCTTCACCTACCACTGCAACCCCTAGTACTGTTGCAACAACAATAGCAGCACCTACACCTACTGCTGCTCCGACAACAGTGTCACCTACAACTACTGCTGCACCTACAGCTGAAGCCCCTGCTGCTGTTGGAACAACAACAGCAGAACCTACAACTACTGCTGCTCTGAAAACAGTGCCACCTACAACTACTGCTTCACCTACAACTGCAGCCCCTACTACTGTTGCAACAACAACAGCAGCACCTACAACTACTGCTGCACCTACAGCTGAAGCCCCTGCTACTGTTGCAACAACAACAGCAGCACCTACTACTGTTGCAACCACAACAGCAGCACCTACAACTACTGCTGTTCTGAAAACGGTGCAACCTACAACTACTGCTGCACCTACAAACGCATCCCCTACTACTGTTGCAACAACAACAGCAGCATCTATAACTACTGCTGCTCCGACAACGGTGCAACCTACAACTACTGCTTCACCTACAACTGCAGCCACTACTACTGTTGCAACAACAACAGCAGCACCTACAACTACTGCTGCTCCGACAACGGTGCCACCTAAAACTACTGCTGCACCTACGACAGCTGCACCTACTACTGTTGCAACAACAGCAGCTCCTACAACTACTGCTGCTCCAACAACGGTGCCACCTAGACCTACTGCAGCACCTACAACTGCAGCCACTACTACTGTTGTAACAACAACAGCAGCACCTACTACTGTTGCAAGAACAAGAGCAGCACCTACAACTACTGCTGCTCCGACAACGGTGCAACCAACAACTACTGCTAAACCTAAAACTGCATCCCCTATTACTGTTGCAACAACAACAGCAGCACCTACAACTACTGCTGCTCCAACAACGGTGCCACCTACAACTACTGCTACACCTACAACCGCAGCCCCTACTACTGTTGCAGCAACAACAGCAGCACCTACAACTGTTGCAACAACAACAGCAACACCTACTACTACTGCTGCTCCGACGACGGTGCAACCTACAACTACTGCTACACCTACAACCGCAGCCCCTACTACTGTTGCAACGACAACAGCAGCACCTACAACTCCTGCTGCTCCAACAACGGTGCATCCTACAACTACTGCTGCATCTACTTCTGAAGCCCCTGCTACTGTTGCATCAACAACAGCAGCACCTACGACTACTGCTGCTCCGACAACGGTGCAACCAACAACTACTGCTAAACCTAAAACTGCATCCCCTATTACTGTTGCAACAACAACAGCAGCACCTACAACTACTGCTGCTCCAACAACGGTGCCACCTACAACTACTCCTTCACCTACAACTGCAGCCCATACTACTGTTGCAGCAACAACAGCTGCACCTACTACTGTTCCAACAACAACAGCAGCACCTACAACTACTGCTGCTCCGACAACGGTGCAACCTACAACTACTGCTACACCTACAACCGCAACCCCTACTACTGTTGCAACAACAATAGCAGCACGTACACCTACTGCTGCTCCGACAACAGTGCCACCTACAACTACTGCTGCACCTACAGCTGAAGCCCCTGCTGCTGTTGGAACAACAACAGCAGCACCTACAACTACAGCTGCTCCGACAACAGTGCAACCTACAACTACTGCTACACCTACAACTACAGCCCCTATTACTGTTGCAACAACAACTGCAGCACCTACAACTACTGCTGCTCTGACAACGGTGCAACCTACAACTACAGCTTCACCTACAACTACTGCTGCTCCTACGACCGCAGCACCTACTACTGTTGCAAAAACAACAGCAGCACCTACAACTACTGCTGCTCCGACAACGGTGCAACCTACAACTACAGCTACAACTGCAGCCCCTACTACTGTTGCAACAACAACAGCAGCACCTACTGCTGCTCCGACAACGGTGCAACCTAAAACTACTGCTTTACCTACGACAGCAGCACCTACAACTTTTGCAATAACAACAGCAGCACCTACAACTACTGCTGTTCCGACAACGGTGCAACCTACAACTACTGCTTTACCTACGACAGCAGCACCTACAACTGTTCCAACAACAACAGCAGCACCTAAAACTGTTGCAACAACAACAGCAGCCCCTACAACTCCTGCTACACCTACAACTGCAGCACCTACTACTGTTGTAACAACAACAGCACCTACAACTACAGCGGCTCCGACAACGGTGCCACCTACAACTATTGCTGCACGTACGACAGCAGCACCTACTACTTTTGCAACAACAACAGCAGCACCTACAACTACTGCGGCTCCGACAAAGGTGCCCCCTACAACTACTGCTGCGCCTACGACAGCAGCACCTACTACTGTTGCAACAACAACAGCAGCACCTACACCTACTGCTGCTCCATTAAAGGTGCAACCTACAACTACTGCTTCACCTACAACTGCAGCCCCTACTACTGTTGCAACAACAACAGCAGCACCTACTACTGTTGCAACAACAACAACAGCAGCACCTACAACTACTGTAACACCTACAACTGCAGCCCCTACTACTGTTGCAACAACAACAGCAGCACCTACTACTACTGCTGCTCCGACAACGGTGCAACATACAACTACAGCTACAACAGCAGCACCTACAACTACTGCTAATCCGACAACGGTACAACCTACAAGTACTGCTGTACCTACGAAAGTAGCACCTACTACTGTTGCAACAACAACAGCAGCACCTACAACTACTGCTGCTCCGACGACGGTGCCACCTAGAACTACTGCTAAACCTACAACTGCAGTCCCTACTACTGTTGCAACAACAACAGCAGCACCTACAACTACTGCTGATCTGACAACGGTGCAACATACAACTACAGCTACACCTACAACAGCAGCACCTACAACTACTGTTAATCCGACAATGGTGCAACCTACAACTACTGCTGTACCTACGAAAGTAGCACCTATTTCTGTTGCAACAACAACAGCAGCACCTACAACTACTGATGCTCCGACAACGGTGCAAACTACAACTACAGCTACAGCTACAACAGCAGCACCTACTACTGTTCCAACAACAACAGCAGCACCTTCAACTGTTGCAACAACAACAGCAGCACCTACAACTACTGCTGCTCCGCCGACGGTGCCACCTACAACTACTGCTACACATACAACTGCAGCCCCTACAGCTATTGCAACAACAACAGCAGCACCTACAATTACTGCTGCTCCGACAACGGTGCAACCTACAACTACTGCTTTACCTACGACAGCAGCACCTACTACTGTTGCAACAACAACAGCAGAGCCTAAAACTACTGCTGCTCCGGCAAAGGTGCAACCTACAACTCCTGCTAAATCTACAACTGCAGCCCCTATTACTGTTGCAACAACAACAGCAACACCTACTACTACTGCTGCTCCGACAACGGTGCAACCTACAACTACTGCTACACCTACAACCGCAGCCCCTACTACTGTTGCAACAACAACAGCAGCACCTACAACTCCTGCTGCTCCAACAACGGTGCCACCTACGACTACTCCTTCACCTACAACTGCAGCCCATACTACTGTTGCAGCAACAACAGCTGCACCTACTACTGTTCCAACAACAACAGCAGCACCTACAACTACTGCTGCTCCGACAACAGTGCAACCTACAACTACTGCTACACCTACAACTACAGCCCCTACTACTGTTGCAACAACAACAGCAGCACCTACAACTGTTGCAAAAACAACAGTAGCACCTACAACTACTGCTGCACTTACAACTGCAGCCCCTACTACTGTTGCAACAACAACAGCAGCACCTACAACTGTTGCAAAAACAACAGCAGCACCTACAACAACTGCGGCTCCGACAAAGGTGCCCCCTACAACTACTGCTGCGCCTACGACAGCAGCACCTACTACTGTTGCAACAACAACAGCAGCACCTACGCCTACTGCTGCTCCATTAAAGGTGCAACCTACAACTACTGCTTCACCTACAACTGCAGCCCCTACTACTGTTGCAACAACAACAGCAGCACCTACTACTGTTGCAACAACAACAACAACAGCACCTACAACTACTGCTGCACCTACAACTGCAGCCCCTACTACTGTTGCAAACAACACACAGCACCTACTACTACTGCTGCTCCGACGACGGAGCCACCTACAACTACTGCTATACCTACTACTGCAGTCCCTACTAGTGTTGCAACAACAACAGCAGCACCTACAACTACAGCTGCTCCGACAACGGTGCAACATACAACTACAGCTGCACCTACGAATGTAGCACCTACTACTGTTGCAACAACAACAGCAGCACCTACAACTACTGCTAATCCGACAACGGTACAACCTACAACTACGGCTGCACCTACGAATGTAGCACCTACTACTGTTGCAACAACAACAGCAGCACCTACAACTACTGCTGCTCCGACAAAGGTGCAAACTACAACTACAGCTACACCTACAACCGCAGCCCCTACTACTGTTGCAACGACAACAGCAGCACCTACAATTCCTGCTGCTCCAACAACGGTGCATCCTACAACTACTGCTGCAACTACTGCTGAAGCCCCTGCTACTGTTGCAACAACAACAACAGCAGCACCTACGACTACTGCTGCTCCGACAACGGTGCAACCAACAACTACTGCTAAACCTAAAACTGCATCCCCTATTACTGTTGCAACAACAACAGCAGCACCTACAACTACTGCTGCTCCAACAACGGTGCCACCTACAACTACTCCTTCACCTACAACTGCAGCCCATACTACTGTTGAAGCAACAACAGCAGCATCTACAACTACTACTGCTCCGACAACGGTGCAACCTAAAACTACTGCATTACCTACGACAGCAGCACCTACAACTTTTGCAATAACAACAGCAGCACCTACAACTACTGCTGTTCCGACAACGGTGCAACCTACAACTACTGCTTTACCTACGACAGCAGCACCTACAACTGTTCCAACAACAACAGCAGCACCTACAACTGTTGCAATAACAACAGCAGCCCCTACAACTCCTGCGGCTCCGACAACGGTGCCACCTGCAACTATTGCTGCACCTACGACAGCAGCACCTACTACTGTTGCAACAACAACAGCAGCACCTACAACAACTGCGGCTCCGACAAAGGTGCCCCCTACAACTACTGCTGCGCCTACGACAGTAGCACCTACTACTGTTGCAACAACAACAGCAGCACCTACACCTACTGCTGCTCCATTAAAGGTGCAACCTACAACTACTGCTTCACCTACAACTGCAGCCCCTACTACTGTTGCAACAACAACAGCAGCACCTACAACTACAGCTGCACCTACAACTGCAGCCCCTACTACTGTTGCAACAACAACAGCAGCACCTACTACTACTGCTGCTCTGACGACGGTGCCACCTACAACTACTGCTATACCTACTACTGCAGTCCCTACTAGTGTTGCAACAGCAACAGCAGCACCTACAACTACTGCTGCTCCGACAACGGTGCAACATACAACTACAGCTACAACAGCAGCACCTACAACTACTGCTAATCCGACAACGGTACAACCTACAACTACTGCTGCACCTACGAAAGTAGCACCTACTACTGTTGCAACAACAACAGCAGCTTCTACAACTACTGCTGCTCCGACAAAGGTGCAAACTACAACTACAGCTACACCTACAACAGCAGCACCTACAACTGTTGCAACAACAACAGCAACACCTACTACTACTGCTGCTCCAACAACGGTGCATCCTACAACTACTGCTGCATCTACTGCTGAAGCCCCTGCTACTGTTGCAACAACAACAGCAGCACCTACGACTACTGCTGCTCCGACAACGGTGCAACCAACAACTACTGCTAAACCTAAAACTGCATCCCCTATTACTGTTGCAACAACAACAGCAGCACCTACAACTACTGCTGCTCCAACAACGGTGCCACCTACAACTACTCCTTCACCTACAACTGCAGCCCATGCTACTGTTGCAGCAACAACAGCTGCACCTACTACTGTTCCAACAACAACAGCAGCACCTACAACTACTGCTGCTCCGACAACGGTGCAACCTACAACTACTGTTACACCTACAACCGCAACCCTACTACTGTTGCAACAACAATAGCAGCACCTACACCTACTGCTGCTCGACTACAGTGCCACCTACAACTACTGCTGCACCTACAGCTGAAGCCCCTGCTGCTGTTGGAACAACAACAGCAGCACCTACAACTACTGCTGCTCCGACAACAGTGCAACCTACAACTACTGCTACACCTACAACTACAGCCCCTACTACTGTTGCAACAACAACTGCAGCACCTACAACTACTGCTGCTCTGACAACGGTGCAACCTACAACTACAGCTTCACCTACAACTACTGCTGCTCCTACGATCGCAGCACCTACTACTGTTGCAAAAACAACAGCAGCACCTACAACTACTGCTGCTCCGACAACGGTGCAACCTACAACTACAGCTACACCTACAACTGCAGCCCCTACTACTGTTGCAACAACAACAGCAGCACCTACAACTACTGCTGCTCCGACAACGGTGCAACCTAAAACTACTGCTTTACCTACGACAGCAGCACCTACAACTTTTGCAATAACAACAGCAGCACCTACAACTACTGCTGTTCCGACAACGGTGCAACCTACAACTACTGCTTTACCTACGACAGCAGCACCTACAACTGTTCCAACAAAAACAGCAGCACCTAAAACTGTTGCAACAACAACAGCAGCCCCTACAACTCCTGCTACACCTACAACTGCAGCCCCTACTACTGTTGTAACAACAGCAGCACCTACAACTACTGCGGCTCCGACAACGGTGCCACCTACAACTATTGCTGCACGTACGACAGCAGCACCTACTACTTTTACAACAACAACAGCAGCACCTACAACTACTGCGGCTCCGACAAAGGTGCCCCCTACAACTACTGCTGCGCCTACGACAGCAGCACCTACTACTGTTGCAACAACAACAGCAGCACCTACACCTACTGCTGCTCCATTAAAGGTGCAACCTACAACTACTGCTTCACCTACAACTGCAGCCCCTACTACTGTTGCAACAACAACAGCAGCACCTACTACTACTGCTGCTCCGACAACGGTGCAACATACAACTACAGCTACAACAGCAGCACCTACAACTACTGCTAATCCGACAACGGTACAACCTACAAGTACTGCTGTACCTACGAAAGTAGCACCTACTACTGTTGCAACAACAACAGCAGCACCTACAACTACTGCTGCTCCGACGACGGTGCCACCTACAACTACTGCTACACCTACAACTGCAGTCCCTACTACTGTTGCAACAACAACAGCAGCACCTACAACTACTGCTGATCTGACAACGGTGCAACATACAACTACAGCTACACCTACAACAGCAGCACCTACAACTACTGCTAATCCGACAACGGTGCAACCTACAACTACTGCTGTACCTACGAAAGTAGTACCTATTACTGTTGCAACAACAACAGCAGCACCTACAACTAATGCTGCTCCGACAACGGTGCAAACTACAACTACACCTACAACAGCAGCACCTACAACTACTGCTAATCCGACAACGGTGCAACCTACAACTACTGCTGTACCTACGAAAGTAGTACCTTCAACTGTTGCAACAACAACAGCAGCACCTACAACTACTGCTGCTCCGCCGACGGTGCCACCTACAACTACTGCTACACATACAACTGCAGCCCCTACAACTATTGCAACAACAACAACAGCAGCACCTACAATTACTGCTGCTCCGACAACGGTGCAACCTACAACTACTGCTTTACCTACGACAGCAGCACCTACTACTGTTGCAAAAACAACAGCAGCACCTAAAACTGCCACTGCTCCGGCAAAGGTGCAACCTACAACTCCTGCTAAATCTACAACTGCAGCCCCTATTACTGTTGCAACAACAACAGCAACACCTACTACTACTGCTGCTCCGACAATGGTGCAACCTACAACTACTGCTACACCTACAACCGCTGCCCCTACTACTGTTGCAACAACAACAGCAGCACCTACAACTCCTGCTGCTCCAACAACGGTGCATCCTACAACTATTGCTGCATCTACTGCTGAAGCCCCTGCTACTGTTGCAACAACAACAGCAGCACCTACGACTACTGCTACTCCGACAGCGGTGCAACCAACAACTACTGCTAAACCTAAAACTGCATCCCCTATTACTGTTGCAACAACAACAGCAGCACCTACAACTACTGCTGCTTCAACAACGGTGCCACCTACAACTACTCCTTCACCTACAACTGCAGCCCATACTACTGTTGCAGCAACAACAGCTGCACCTACTACTGTTCCAACAACAACAGCAGCACCTACAACTACTGCTGCTCCGACAACAGTGCAACCTACAACTACTGCTACACCTACAACTACAGCCCCTACTACTGTTGCAACAACAACAGCAGCACCTACAACTGTTGCAAAAACAACAGTAGCACCTACAACTACTGCTGCACTTACAACTGCAGCCCCTACTACTGTTGCAACAACAACAGCAGTACTACAACTACTGCTTCACCTACCACTGCAACCCTAGTACTGTTGCAACAACAATAGCAGCACCTACACCTACTGCTGCTCCGACAACAGTGTCACCTACAACTACTGCTGCACCTACAGCTGAAGCCCCTGCTGCTGTTGGAACAACAATAGCAGAACCTACAACTACTGCTGCTCTGAAAACAGTGCCACCTACAACTACTGCTTCACCTACAACTGCAGCCCCTACTACTGTTGCAACAACAACAGCAGCACCTACTACTGTTGCAACCACAACAGCAGCACCTACAACTACTGCTGTTCTGAAAACGGTGCAACCTACAACTACTGCTGCACCTACAAACGCATCCCCTACTACTGTTGCAACAACAACAGCAGCATCTATAACTACTGCTGCTCCGACAACGGTGCAACCTACAACTACTGCTTCACCTACAACTGCAGCCACTACTACTGTTGCAACAACAACAGCAGCACCTACAACCACTGCTGCTCCGACAACGGTGCAACCTACAACTACTGCTGCACCTACGACTGCAGCCCCTACTACTGTTGCAACAACAGCAGAAGCACCTACAACTACTGCGGCTCCGACAACGGTGCCACCTAAAACTACTGCTGCACCTACGACAGCTGCACCTACTACTGTTGCAACAACAGCAGCTCCTACAACTACTGCTGCTCCAACAACGGTGCCACCTAGACCTACTGCAGCACCTACAACTGCAGCCACTACTACTGTTGTAACAACAACAGCAGCACCTACTACTGTTGCAAGAACAAGAGCAGCACCTACCAACTACTGCTGCTCCGACAACGGTGCAACCTACAAATACTGCTTCACCTACAACTGCAGCCCCTATTACTGTTGCAACAACAACAGCAACACCTACTACTACTGCTGCTCCGACAACGGTGCAACCTACAATTACTGCTACACCTACAACCACAGCCCCTACTACTGGTGCAACAACAACAGCAGCACCTACAACTGCAGCACTTACTTCTGCGGTACCTAGAACAGAAGCACATACAACAGCAGCACCTACAAATGCTACTCCTACGAAGGCAGCAACAACTACTATCACCCCTACAACAGGAGCATCTACAACTGCAGCCCCTACAACTGCAGCACCTACGACTATAGCACCTACAAATGCAGTCCCTACTACAGCTGGACCAACAACTCCGGTTCCTACAACTGCAGCACCTACAACTGCTGAACCAACAACTGCGGTTCCTACAACTGCAGCAACTACAACTGCTGAACAATCAACTGTGGTTCTTACAACTGCGGCACCTACAACAGGAGCACTTACAAAACCTGTAACAACAACCGCTGCACCAACAACAGCAGCACCTACAACTGCGACACTCACAACAGCAGCAGCAACTACTATCGCACCTACAACAGCTGCACCTACAACTGCACCCCCTACTACAGCTTCACCGACAACTGCGGTTCCTACAACTGCAGCACCTACAACAGATGTTCCTACAACAGCAGCACCAAATACTATCGCCCCTACAACAGGAGCACCTACAACTGCAGCCCTTACAACTGCAGCACCTACAACACTAGTACCTACAACTGCTGTGCCAACAACTGCAGCACCTACAACTGTAGCACCTACAACTGCAGCCTCTACTAGAGCTGGACCAACAACTCCAGTTCCTACAACTGCAGCACATACATCTGCTGCACCTACAACTCCGGTTCCTACAACTGCAGCAACTACAACTGCTGAACAAACAACTGCAGTTCCTACAACTGCGGCACCTACAACTGATGTTCCTACGACAGCAGCACCAACTACTATCGCCCCTACAACAGCTGAAACAACAACTGCAGCGCCTACAACAGCAGCACCTACAAGTGATGTTCCTACGACTGCAGCACCAACTACCATCGCCCCTACAACAGCTGCAACAACAACTGCAGCGCCTACAACAGCAGCACCTACAAGTGATGTTCCTACAACATCAGCCCCAACAACTATCACCCCTAAAACAGCTGCACCAACAACTGCAGCACCTACTTCTGCAGCAACCACAACAGGAGCACCTACAACTGCAGCACCTACAATCGCAGCACCTACATCTGCAGCACCTACAACACTATCACCTACAACTGCTGCACCAATAACTGTAGCACCTTTGACTGTAGCACCTACAACTGCAGCCACTAATACAGCTGAACCAACAACTGCAGCACCTACAACTGCTGCACGTACAACTGCAGCACCTACTTCTGCAGCAACTACAACAGGAGCACCTACAACTGCAGCACCTACAATCGCAGCACCTACATCTGCAGCACCTACAACACTATCACCTACAACTGCTGCACCAACAACTTTAGCACCTTTGACTGTAGCACCTACAACTATAGCCCCTACTAAAGCTGCACCAACAACCGCTGCCCCAACAACTGTGGTTCCTACAATAGCTTCACCTACAATTGCTGCTCCTACAACAGCAGCAACAACTGCTATCGCTCCTACAACAGATGCACCAACAACTGCAGCACCTACAACTGATGTTCCTACGACAGCTGCAAAAACTACCATCGCCACAACAACCGCTGCACCAACTACTGTAGCCCCTACTAAAGCTGCGCCTACAACAGGAGAACATACAACTGCAGAACATACAACTGCAGGACCTACAACTGCTGCCCCTACGACGGCAGCACCTACAACTACTGCTGCTGCTCCGACAACGGTGCCACCTACAACTACTGCTGCACCTACAACTGCAGGCACTATTACTGTTGCAACAACAACAGCAGCACCTACAACTACTGCTGCTCTGACAACAGTGCAACCTACAACTACTGCTAAACCTACAACTACAGCCCATACTACTGTTGCAACAACAACAGCATCACCTACAACTACTGATGCTCCAACAGCAGTGCATCCTACAACTACAGCTGCACTTACGACAACTGCACCTAGGACAGCATCACCTATGACAGCCGCATCTACTACTGTTGCTCCAACAACATTAGCACCAACTACAGCTGCTCCAACAACGGTGCGACCTACACCTACTTCTGCACCTACGACAGCAGCACCTACTACTGTTGCAACAACAACAGCAGCACCTACAACTACTGCTGTTCCGACAACGATGCAACCTACAACTTCTGCTGCACCTACAACAGCAGCAGCTACAACAGCCGCATCTACTACTGTTGCTCCAACAACGGTGCCACCTACAACTACACCATCCGCAGCAACAACAACACCTGCAGCCCTGAACCCACTTATATTCTCTCAGCAGAATTTAAAGAAGTGGCTTTTTCCTGCCCTCACTGACTCCAACAGTGATGAATACAAAGCACTTGAAAAAGCAGCTCTAAATGCGGGAGAGCATTTTCAAAATAAACATCTGTTATTGATTGCAGAAGCATTGTGAAAAAGACGATTGAACAGAATGTGTTTGCCCAAAGAATACCTTTTTTAAATAAAAAGATAAATTCAGTTCACCTGGTGTAATTAATTTGTTAAAAAATGTGCTTGAAATGTACTTAGTCTTCTTGCATGTTCTTTCTTTTTGCAGTGTAACAAGAAATACAGAAGCATGTTTCCAAACACGTTTTCCCACTGCATTTGAAAAACTTCAGGTAAATGAAAAATCAAAGTGCTCCTCTGATTGAATTCTATATGAAGGTTGAGAACTTAACATTGTTAACTTCCATCGAGATGGAATAACCAACTATTTAACAAAGAACAGGATCATCTAATATCATAATATAACACTTCTTCCTCTCTTTTCTATGATTCAGTGCCTTAAATCCACCAAAAGACAAGGAAACTCAAGCAACTGTGGGGGTTGTGTTCCATGGGACTACTGCCATCGCAGATCTCCCACAGAATGATGTTGTTGCTCAAACCTTAGTAGAAGCTCTGAATAATTCCACCAATAGTCCGAACCTGAGCATAAATCCTGCTTCAGTCAAAGTATTAGGTAAGTAAACACAACACAAAGAATCATCCTTTCTGATCGGTGAATTTAACATGTGGTTAGTACTAACATATTCTTTTTAATATGTATTTGTTTCACAGCAAGTCCAGTTCCAGATCAGATTACAACTGCTCCACCTACAACCACACCATCCGCAGCAACAACACCTGCAGCCCCTGAACCCACTTATATTCTCTCAGCAGAATTTAAAGGACTGGCTTTTTCACCTGCCCTCACTGACTCCAACAGCGATGAATACAAAGCACTTGAAACAGCAGCCCTAAATGCGGTGAGTGCATTTTCAAAATAAACATCTGTTATTGATTGCAGAAGCAATGTGAAAAAGATCATTGAACAGAATGTGTTTGCCCAAAGAATACCTTTTTTTAAATAAAAAGATAAATTCAGTTGACCTGGTGTAATTTCAATTGTTAAAAAATGTGCTTGAAATGTACTTATGGTCTTTAATGTTGCTTTCTTTTCACAGTGTAACAAGAAATACAGAAGCATGTTTCCAAACACGTTTTCCCACTGCATTTTGAAAAACTTCAGGTAAATGAAAATCAAACTGTGCTTCTCTGATCTAATTCGATATGAATGACTGAGAACTTAACATTGGTAACTTCCAATCGAGATGGAATCATAACCAACTATTCAAAAAGAAACAGGATCATCTCATGTCATAGTATAACACTTCTTCCTCTCTTTTCTATGATTCAGTGCCTTAAATCCACCAAAAGACAACGAAACTCAAGCAACTGTGGCGGTTGTGTTCCATGGGACTACTGCCATCGCAGATCTCCCACAGAATGATGTTGTTGCTCAAACCTTAGTAGAAGCTCTGAATAATTCCACCAATAGTCCTAACCTGAGCATTAACCCTGCTTCAGTCAAAGTGTTAGGTAAGTTAACACAACACAATAAATCGTCCTTTCTGATCAGTGAATTTAACATGTGGTTAGTACTAACATATCCTTTTCAATATGTCTTTGTTTCACAGCAAGTCCAGTTCCAGATCAGATTACAACTGCTCCACCTACAACCACACCATCTACAGCAACAACAACACCTGCAGCCCCTGAACCCACTTATATTCTCTCAGCAGAATTTAAAGGACTGGCTTTTTCACCTGCCCTCACTGACTCTAACAGCAATGAATACAAAGCACTTGAAACAGCAGCTCTAAATGCGGTGAGAGCATTTTCAAAATAAACATCTGTTATTGATTGCAGAAGCAATGTGAAAAAGATCATTGAACAGAATGTGTTTGCCCAAAGAATACCCTTTTTTAAATAAAAAGTGAAATTCAGTTGACCTGGTGTAATTTCAATTGTTGAAAAATGTGCTTGAAATGTACTTATGGTCTTTGCATGTTGCTTTCTTTTGCAGTGCAACAAGAAATACAGAAGCATGTTTCCAAACACGTTTTCCCACTGCATTTTGAAAAACTTCAGGTAAATGAAAATCAAAGTGTGCTTCTCTGATTGAATTCTATATGAAGGGTTGAGAACTTAACATTGTTAACTTCCATCGAGATGGAATCATAACGAACTATTTAAAAAGAAACAGGATCATCATATCATAATATAACACTTTTCCTCTCTTTTCTATGATTCAGTGCCTTAAATCCACCAAAAGATAACGAAACTCAAGCAACTGTGGGGGTTGTGTTCCATGGGACTACTGCCATCACAGATCTCCCACAGAATGATGTTGTTGCTCAAACTTTTGTAGAAGCTCTGAATAATTCCACCAATAGTCCTAACCTGAGCATTAACCCTGCTTCAGTCAAAGTATTAGGTAAGTTAACACAACACAATAAATCGTCCTTTCTGATGTGAATTTAACATGTGGTTAGTACTAACATATCCTTTTAATATATTTGTTTCACAGCAAGTCCAGTTCCAGATCAGATTACACTGCTCCACCTACAACCCACCATCCGCAGCAACAACAACACCTGCAGCCCCTGAACCCACTTATATTCTCTCAGCAGAATTTAAAGACTGGCTTTTTCACCTGCCCTCACTGACTCCAACAGCGATGAATACAAAGCACTTGAAACAGCAGCCCTAAATGCGGTGAGTGCATTTTCAAAATAAACATCTGTTATTGATTGCAGAAGCAATGTGAAAAAGATAATTGAACAGAATGTGTTTGCCCAAAGAATACCTTTTTTAAATAAAAAGATAAATTCAGTTGACCTGGTGTAATTTCAATTGTTAAAAATGTGCTTGAAATGTACTTATGGTCTTTAATGTTGCTTTCTTTTCACAGTGTAACAAGAAATACAGAAGCATGTTTCCAAACACGTTTTCCCACTGCATTTTGAAAAACTTCAGGTAAATGAAAATCAAATGTGCTTCTCTGATCTAATTCGATATGAATGACTGAGAACTTAACATTGGTAACTTCCAATCGAGATGGAATCATAACCAACTATTCAAAAAAGAAACAGGATCATCTCATGTCATAGTATAACACTTCTTCCTCTCTTTTCTATGATTCAGTGCCTTAAATCACCAAAAGACAACGAAACTCAAGCAACTGTGGCGGTTGTGTTCCATGGGACTACTGCCATCGCAGATCTCCCACAGAATGATGTTGTTGCTCAAACCTTAGTAGAAGCTCTGAATAATTCCACCAATAGTCCTAACCTGAGCATTAACCTGTTTCAGTCAAAGTGTTAGGTAAGTTAACACAAACAAAAATCGTCCTTTCTGATCAGTGAATTTAACATGTGTTAGTACTAACATATCCTTTTCAATATGTCTTTGTTTCACAGCAAGTCCAGTTCCAGATCAGATTACAACTGCTCCACCTACAACCACACCATCTACAGCAACAACAACACCTGCAGCCCCTGAACCCACTTATATTCTCTCAGCAGAATTTAAAGGACTGGCTTTTTCACCTGCCCTCACTGACTCTAACAGCAATGAATACAAAGCACTTGAAACAGCAGCTCTAAATGCGGTGAGAGCATTTTCAAAATAAACATCTGTTATTGATTGCAGAAGCAATGTGAAAAAGATCATTGAACAGAATGTGTTTGCCCAAAGAATACCCTTTTTTAAATAAAAAGTGAAATTCAGTTGACCTGGTGTAATTTCAATTGTTGAAAAATGTGCTTGAAATGTACTTATGGTCTTTGCATGTTGCTTTCTTTTTGCAGTGCAACAAGAAATACAGAAGCATGTTTCCAAACACGTTTTCCCACTGCATTTTGAAAAACTTCAGGTAAATGAAAAATCAAAGTGTGCTTCTCTGATTGAATTCTATATGAAGGGTTGAGAACTTAACATTGTTAACTTCCCATCGAGATGGAATCATAACGAACTATTTAAAAAAGAAACAGGATCATCTAATATCATAATATAACACTTTTTCCTCTCTTTTCTATGATTCAGTGCCTTAAATACACCAAAAGACAAGGAAACTCAAGCAACTGTGGGGGTTGTGTTCCATGGGACTACTGCCATCACAGATCTCCCACAGAATGATGTTGTTGCTCAAACCTTAGTAGAAGCTCTGAATAATTCCACCAATAGTCCTAACCTGAGCATTAACCCTGCTTCAGTCAAAGTATTAGGTAAGTTAACACAACACAATAAATCGTCCTTTCTGATCAGTTAATTTAACATGTGGTTAGTACTAACATATCCTTTTTAATATGTATTTGTTTCACAGCAAGTCCAGTTCCAGATCAGATTACAACTGCTCCACCTACAACCACACCATCCGCAGCAACAACAACACCTGCAGCCCCTGAACCCACTTATATTCTCTCAGCAGAATTTAAAGAAGTGGCTTTTTCACCTGCCCTCACTGACTCTAACAGCAATGAATACAAAGCACTTGAAACAGCAGCTCTAAATGCGGTGAGAGCATTTTCAAAATAAACATCTGTTATTGATCGCAGAAGCAATGTGAAAAAGATAATTGAACAGAATGTGTTTGCCCAAAGAATACCCTTTTTTAAATAAAAAGTGAAATTCAGTTGACCTGGTGTAATTTCAATTATTGAAAAATGTGCTTGAAATGTACTTATGGTCTTTGCATGTTGCTTTCTTTTTGCAGTGCAACAAGAAATACAGAAGCATGTTTCCAAACACGTTTTCCCACTGCATTTTGAAAAACTTCAGGTAAATGAAAAATCAAAGTGTGCTTCTCTGATTGAATTCTATATGAATGACTGAGAACTTAACATTGTTAACTTCCCATCGAGATGGAATCATAACCAACTATTTAAAAAAGAAACAGGATCATCTAATATCATAATATAACACTTTTTCCTCTCTTTTCTATGATTCAGTGCCTTAAATCCACCAAAAGACAACCCAACTCAAGCAACTGTGGGGGTTGTGTTCCATGGGACTACTGCCATCACAGATCTCCCACAGAATGATGTTGTTGCTCAAACCTTAGTAGAAGCTCTGAGTAATTCCACCAATAGTCCTAACCTGAGCATTAATCCTGCTTCCGTGAAAGTGTTAGGTAAGTTAACATAACAAATTATTTTACCATCATCATTTTGTAATACATTTGGAATAGAATGTGCCGCTCAAGCTCAGTTCATAAATAAGTCAGCAACTGAACTCATTCTGAAAACCTCAACAATATTCAGTGTTTTTCAGTCCAATCCATGCATGACAAGCTTTTCTCCAAACTATTTTATATTCAGTAAGAAAGCTTTGTAATTGAATAATCTCTTATTTACTGATACTGTATATATCGTTACTCATCATTCACTAGATAAGATAATATAATGTTTGCAAAGGCTACTTTTTGAAATCCTTTTATTATGGTTCTTATTGGTCTGTGAAACTGTAACCAAAGTGCATTTTACATCATACAAGGATAAATATATCCTTTGAGTATTTGCACTAAAACGTATTCACATATTGTTAATATATTTGTTTTACAGCAAGTCCAGTGCCAGATATAATTACAACTGATGCACCAGAAACCACACCAGCTGCTGCAGCAACAAACACAGCAGCCCCGGATCATAATTATGTTCTAGACATACAATTGATAGGAGAACCTTTTTCCCCTGCCCTCACTAACCCCAGCAGCAAGGAATACAAAGCACTTGAAAAAAGAATTTTAAATGCGGTGAGTGCATTTTCAAATCGCACAAATGTAAAATGAATTGGTTTGAACGTGAATGAACAGTCGGATGGAAAGTTTAAGGTGTCAATGAAAGCTAATCATGGCCTTTTATGTTGCATATCTTCATCATTGCCTTTTAGAAAACTGTGCTTGAAAGCTAATCTTCAATGTTGTTTCTTTTTGCAGTGTGGTAACATATACAGAACAAAATATCCCAAAACATTTTCCCACTGCCTTTTGAAAGCATTAAGGTAAATACATATTTGTGATTTGAGTTCTTCTCTGACTATTTATTAATATAGAGTTCAACATGTGTATCTTCTAATATTGGTAGTTAATCATACATATCAAAAGACAATATTATAATCTCATATTACTTTCCTCATTGTGTTTCTGATACAGTGCCTCAAATGTAACACGAGTTACTGAAACTCAGGCGACTTTTGAAGCTGTGTTCCATGGGAATACTTCTCAAGCAGAACTCCCAATGAATTCTGCTGTTATTAAAGACTTCGTACTAGCTGTCAGTAATTCCAACAATGCCTTCAACTTGAGCATAAATCCCACCTCAGTCACGATATTAGGTAAGTATCCACAACACAGTATTTAGTCATTTTCAGATCGTAAAACATATGGAAAACATTAGGTTCTTATGCTCTGTTTATAAATAAATCACCTAAATGATTCTACTTTGAAACTAAATGGAGGTAAAGATTATTGAAGATAAGCAATTAGCTTAACTACCTTCTATTTAAAAATAATAATGGAATTGTTATTAACTGCACTGTTTTTTCAAATCAGCTACTTCAAAATTAGATTATATGACTCTGCTAAACCAATTTTTGTTTTACAGCAAGTCCAGTTCAAGATCCGATTACGACTGATGCACCAGCAACCAAACCAGCTGCAGCAGCAACAAACACAGCAGCAACCACACCAGCTGCAGCAGCAACAAACACAGCAGCCCCGGATCATAATTATGTTCTAGACGTACAATTGATAGGAGAACCTTTTTCCCCTGCCCTCACTAACACCAGCAGCAAGGAATACAAAGCACTTGAAAAAAGAATTTTAAATGCGGTGAGTGCATTTTCAAATCACACAAATGTAAAATGAATTGGTTTGAACGTGAATGAACAATCGGATGGAAAGTTTAAGGTGTCAATGAAAGCTAATCATGGCCTTTTAATGTTGCATATCTTCATAATTGCCTTTTAGAAAACTGTGCTTGAAAGCTAATCTTTCAATGTTGTTTCTTTTTGCAGTGTGGTAACATATACAGAACAAAATATCCCAAAACATTTTCCCACTGCCTTTTGAAAGCATTAAGGTAAATACATATTTGTGATTTGAGTTCTTCTCTGACTATTTATTAATATAGAGTTCAACATGTGTATCTTCTAATATTGGTAGTTAATCATACATATCAAAAGACAATATTATAATCTCATATTACTTTCCTCATTGTGTTTCTGATACAGTGCCTCAAATGTAACACGAGTTACTGAAACTCGGGCGACTTTTGTAGCTGTGTTCCATGGGAATACTTCTCAAGCAGAACTCCCAATGAATTCTGCTGTTATTAAAGACTTCGTACTAGCTGTCAGTAATTCCAACAATGCCTTCAACTTGAGCATAAATCCCGACTCAGTCACGATATTAGGTAAGTATCCACAACACAATATTTAGTCATTTTCAGATCGTAAAACATATAGAAAACATTAGGTTCTTATGCTCTGTTTATAAATAAATCACCTAAATGATTCTACTTTGAAACTAAATGAAGGTAAAGATTATTGAAGACAACATCCAAGCATGATAATCAATTATCTTACCTACCTTGTATTTAAAAACAAAATAATAATAATAAAGTCATTGTTATTAACTGCACTGGTTTTTCAAATTAGCTACTTCAAAACTAGATTATATGACTCTGCTAAACCGATTTTTGTTTTACAGAAAGTCCAGTGACAGATCCAACTACAGCTCCCACACCTAGACCTGCTGCACCTAACACTGTTGCAGCTGCTACTACTACTACTGCTGCTGCAACCATAACTGAAGCACTCGTTATAAAAAGGGTGATATTCAGTTCCCTTCTCACCGACTTTACAAGTGACTTGCTGAATCCATCATCTACAGCTTATATAAATCGGGCAGCGAAGATTAAAGAACAGGTACGTCTCACTCTAAGAATGATCTCTGAATATTGAATAAGGACAGCTCAAGTACACACTGTCACACTCAAAGAATAAAATAAATAAAACTCACAAAACAGTCAATATATAATATATTTTCGTACTTACATTTCCAGAATGAATTGTTGACAGAGATGTATATGACGACAAATAAATGCTCTCATATGTTCACAGTTCAATGTCGAGAGTAAAGTAAAAAGTTGTATACCTTTGTATTTTCCTCTGTTTACAAACTGTTTCCTGTTTCTGCAGCTTACACCTGTTTTTAAAAGGGAATTCCCTTCATTCAAGTTCTTGGAAGTGAAATCATTCAGGTAATTTTTCTTATGACATACCGAGTGACAGTTTATGAATAGTGGCCTAAATCTGATATTTCAAACATTAACGATTTTTTCTTCTGCAGTAATGGATCAATCGTCAACAACATGGACCTTAGCTTTTCAAGCACATCTGTTCCTAATAACAATCAGATAGTGCAGGTCTTAATGAGCGCAGCTGCAAGCGTCATCGGCTTCGACATTGAAGGCAGCTTCCTCGACCTGAATGGCATTTGTAAGTCAAACTGAGCTACTTAATCAACAGTGCAGTCAAAAGATGATACTTGTTTAACTAAAGTTTGTTTCGTTCTTCTCCTTTCAGATTCAAGTGGAGTGAGCCATTACATCAGTCCGATCACTGCATCCTTCCTAGTACTGTTGTCATGGCTACTGTCCAGCCAATGGCCGTAGTGCCACTCACTTGAGAAATGACTCCGATGTCTTACGTGATTTACAGATTTGCGTAACACATGCAATGAAATTAATGTTAATCCCCCAATAAAATATCACAATAATAATAATAATAATAATAATAGGCATAACAATATAACATTGGGATGTAAGGCAATAATTGCACTAATAATAATTAATCTTGCTCCAGTAAGCACTTTCCTTTAGCATTATTTTTCTTAGTGAAGGTTATTTAAATGCTTTATGTTTTAGTTTTGGAAGTAACAAATGCAGCTCCTTGTGGGCTACACTTTCCAACTCAGAACAAATGCATACTGTTTTATAAACATATTCTTTGTATGTCATAGCAATGCACTGTTAATTTTCTTATTTATACACACTATTTATTTATATAATCATGCACACTGTATTCTGTTAGATTTCCTGTTTGCAAAATTATTTCTGTCTGAAACTAACAATGACCAGAATACAAACTCTTTTAAGAAATTCATGTGTCTCTTTTTCTTTTTGTAATTGTTGGTGTGTAAATCAATAATCAGGCAGGTTTAATGTAAGGCAAGGCAAGTTTATTTATATAGCACCTTTCAACACAAGGCAATTCAAAGTGCTTTACAAAAATGAAAGACATTTCATTTTTCATCGGACATTTCATCCGGTGTGAACGCGCCTAAGAAAATGGCATTTAAAAACAGTCATTACAAAGAAAAGATAATAGAATAAACATTAAAAGAAAAAATACATGAATAAAAGTTACAGTGCAGTTAAGATATGAATAGTTCAATTGAAAGTAGCGGCAAAAAGAAAAGTCTTCAGCCTGGATTTAAAAGTAGTAAGAGTTGCAGCGGACCTGCAGTTTGTTCCAGATATTTGGAGCATAATAACTGAACGCTGCTTCTCCATGTTTAGTTCTGACTCTGGGGACAGAAAGCTGACCCGTCCCTGAAGACCTGAGAGTTCTGGATGGTTCATAATTTAGCAGAGTCAGAAATGTATTTTGGGCCTAAACCATTCAATGCTTTATAAACCAGCAGCAGTATTTTGAAATCAATTCTTTGACAGACAGGAAGCCAGTGTAAACTTCAGAACTGGAGTGATGTGATCCACTTTCTTAGTGTTAGTGAGGACTCGAGCGGCAGCGTTCTGAATTAGCTGCAGCTTTCTAATAGATTTTTTAGTGAGACCTGTGAAGACACCATTACAGTAGTCGAGTCTACTGAAGATAAAAGCATGGACAAGTTTTTCCAAATCCTGCTGTGACATTAGTCTTTTAATCCTAGATATATTCTTAAGGTGATAGTAGGCTGATTTAGTAATTGTTTTAATGTGACTGTTTGATGATCCTTCCTGCAGCCATAAAAAAGACAACAAAGAAAATCTTAGAAAATAATAGTAATGATGATCATAACAATACTATTAGTATAACTATTCATATAGTACTTATACAATTACAAACTTCTCACAATAAAAATAAAGAACATTACAATAACAACAATAAGAAATAAAAAACTAAGCATTAGAGAAGTTAAGAGAGAAGGAAATGATTAAATGGTGAAATGTTGTAAACAGTCCAACTTATAAATATGCTTTAGTAAATCTAATAGATTGAGGGATAAATTGCTGACATTCTGAGAGGCTGACTACAACAGTTAGGCTCAATGTCTCTTGATGAAGAAATATAAAGAAGCAGTTCCAATAGATGCTGTTGTAATAATCAAGTTGGAAAGGATATGATAGGTTCAGATTTCTGCCTTTTTGTGTTGGAGCACTTGATTTATTGATTGCTGACAGCATGTAGAATTTCTACAAATATAACAAAAAAGTTTTGAATGTTACAAATCCCAGTTTTATTAAAATCACTAGCAATAGGATTTATTAAAACAGAGATAAAGCTAAAGCCGTATGTTGTTAAATTAACGTACACTGAACTGTAAAACAACTTACCACTATTTACCTCTGTCAGGGATCTGATTAGAAGGGTTGACTATTAGGACAGCAAAGAGGTGGAGGAGGTCCATGTCACGTACAACCATTGGTAGATATAACACCTGAAAGAAAGATTAAGGAAATAAGAAAAGACAGGAGGAAATAAATCCTATTAGCTAAAAGACAATATCATATCAAGCTTCAACTTTTTTACTCTTTTCAATGTACTGTTGCAAATTAAAATAAATAGGCTAAATTCACACTCAAAAGCATAAATAACTGGTTGCCAAAGTGCTGTACCTCGTAGAACACGTTCCACACACAGCAGACTTGATTCCGGCAAGGCCCTTTGCTGCAAATCCTCTCCTCTTTCGCCACTGTTTCTTGTCGATCTCTACTGCCTCAGTCCGATAAAACAGAAATGCCCCAAAATAATCATCTTTAAAAGTTAAAAAAACGTTTACTCAACGTATATGTCTGACCCAACTAATGTATGTTTTGCATCTCCTCAACAATGTTCTGTATGGTTGAAGCAGGTAGTAAAAACCCTGCATTTCAGGTAGAATAAACAGACGTTTCTAAGAAAAAGATCACTGAAATGTTCTGACATATCCATATCATCCTCTTCTGTGCCTGCCTCGTGCCCTTGTTGGCTTAAGTCATCTGATTCAGCTGGAACAGATGCTGACTGAGAAGAAGCAGCAGCTTCTCTGTATAAGTCACTGACTGTGCTCCCTGCAAAGTGTCTAGGCTCGTTTGAGATGAGCGAGACCGACGCAGACCTGCGCAATTGCGACCGCCGTCTTGCTAGTGCGTTGCATGATGGTTAGTCAATTTGTCCGACTTGCTCTGGAGCATGGATGTATAATAAGAACTGGATACAGCGTGGGAGGCGGGGCCTCGTTCATTCCTATGAGAGTTGCTCATTGGCGCATGAAGACAAAATGGCCCAACTTTTGAGAGAGCGAAACGTCACGAAAGTATTCATATAATCATATAATCCGTTCTTATTGTGCATCCATGGGTAAAGGTAAAACTCATGTAGTACTGAACATGTCACATGAACGTGCCGTGCGGCGAATGCCGAGGAAAATAACTCTCAGAATAACGTTATTAGCACATTTTACAACTTGAGGACCGAATGTTTTTAATAAGGGCTATACAAACGTTCATACTGGGTAGTTTATTTAGTTTAAAAAAAATGATCCAACTATTTACAGACGTCTCTTTCCCAATGTTAGTCAATGGGAAAAAGTATTTCCGGGCCCAGCGACTGATACGGAAGTGTAGTACTGCCGTTTGGCCACAACGAATATTTTCCTCAGAGTCCGGCACACTTCCTGGGGGCTTGCTCTGGAGGCTCGACTGCATGAGAAGTAGAAATCTCGCGGGACAAAGACGCCTGCAGGCGGTGTCTGTCGTGCACCCTCACTACAGAGAAAAGGGTCATTATTCGATGTACTTCCTGGTTCCCAAGAAGACAGGGGAATTCAGACCTATTCTAGATCTCTGCAGCCTGAATCGGCACATTAGTGGGGCCAGGGAAGCTAAACTGCACCTCCTCTGCCCGGTGCGTGCGCTAGCATGTTATGTGGAGTGCACGGCTGCCTTTAGACGCACTGAACAGCTGTTTGTGTGCTTTGGGGGCGGGGTGACCGGGAAAGCTCTGTCCAAGAAACGCCTGGCAGGATGGCTCTGCTAGTGCATTGCACATGCCTACGGACAGAGGGGGAGAGCCTGCCCCGCGGGGGTCTGTGCACACTCTACACGCGCTGTGGCAGCCTTATTCAACGGCGTGAGTCTAGAGGACATATGCACTGGTGAGGAGGGGGGGGGGCAACGTAGTGTGCACTGGGCCCATACGGGGCTGGAGGGCTCTCCACGTCTGCCTAGGGGCAGGAGGGGAGAGCCCTCCACACTATAGTCCACACACACTCTGCACGGGGTCAGTGTCTGAGTGTGAGGGACATGGGGCACTTGCGCTCTCCCCGTGCTCCTCACGGCCCGTCCACACGGTGCCGTGCGTTGAAGCTTCTGCCCATTCACTTTGAATGGGGTGACGTCACGCTTTGCCGAACTGCATTGTGGGAGCGTTGCTTTGCTTTGCTCACGTTGCTCGCTTCAAAAGTTGAGCAATGTTCAACTTTTGAAGCTTCGGCGGAAGCGTCAGCCAATCAAATCATATCCCAGTACAAGCTTTAGCCAATCAAACTGCGTGCTTGTGTGTCCGGGGCGGGAGATTCATGTGATTGGTTGTTGGTCGAGCTTCAGACACGCCCGCCTGCAAGCTTCAACGCACGCCTTTGTGTGGACGCTGCGTTAGGGACTAGGGAGAGGTGGTGCACAGTGAGCCCATACGGGGCTGGGGACTCTCTCCGTCTGCCTATGGGCGGGGGGGGGGAGCCCTCAGCACTGTTTTCCGAGCACACTTTTTGCGAGGTAAGTGCGTCAGAGTGTGCTCTGTCAGCCGCGGCCCAGACTTCTCCACGGTCACAACCGAGGTAAAGGAGGGTGCGGTGCAGCGGCTGCTAACCAGAAAGCCGGTCAGGGGCAGTGGGGTGGAGGGGTTGTTGGACGACAGCACGTGTATACATCGGGGCTCCTGTGAGAGATATAACGAGGGGTTACATATGGTAACTATAGGTTGCTAACGTAACCCCAGTTCTCAGAGTAACATGAAGTGAGATGTCTCACTATGGGATGCGCCTCAACGCGTATGCATCAGAAGCATCAATCTCATTACGCCAATCCTGATTGGCTGGTGATCTTGACGACTACGCCAGGGAATCCACCCACCCTTTAAGTAGCTTGCGCTACGTCGCAGCGTCATTCAAAAATAAGCACCTCTTCTCGCTTCGCCTCAGCAAGAAGGGCCGTCTGGTGAGACATCTCACTTCATGTTACTCTGAGAACTGGGGTTACGTTAGTAACCTATAGTTCTCATTCATAACACTCCGTTCGATGTCTCACTATGGGATATTGAGACTCCCGTATTGCTAGACATGCTTATCTCGAAAATCACCAAAACAAAACAGTACTTAACAGGTAGAACCCTGTCCCAACACGGGGCCCAGCACTGCACGGGCCACACTTGGAGCAGAGACATCTAGTCTGTAAAAGCGGACAAAAGTGAGCGGTGAAGACCAGCTCGCCGCTGCACAAATGTCCTGGATGGAAACACCCTTGAACAAAGCCCAGGATGTAGCCAGTCCACGAGTAGAATGAGCACGCAGGCCCGTTGGTGCCTGCAAACCCTGACTCGTATAAGCCAGAGCTATCGCTTCCACAATCCAGTGGGAGAGCCGTTGCCTGGTAACGGGCTTGCCCTTATGAGGGTTAGCCCAGGATACAAAGAGTTGGTCATTGCATCGAAACTCTTTTGACCTGTCCATATAGGTGCGCAAAGCACGAACTGGGCACAGCAAATTCGGCCGCTGTTCTTCAGAGGAACATAGCGGTGAAGGAAATGCCTCAAGGTCAATGGGGGTGCATGAGCCCACCACCTTGGGCAAAAAGGCCGGGTTGGGCTTCAGCAACACTCTCGTTTGCCCCGGGGCAAACTGAGTGCATGAAGGATGCAAAGAGAGCGCGTGAATGTCACTGACTCGAGCCAGTAACAACACTGTCTTCAGTGACAGGTGTTTCATGTCAGCGTCTTCCAGGGGTTCAAATGGAGGTCGAGCGAGCCCATCTAAAACCACTGTCAAGTCCCACAGGGGCACCAGTGACCTGGAAACGGGGAGGAGCCTGCGAGCCCCTTTCATAAAACGGCAGACCAAGGGATGTTGGCTAGCCGTCTTTCCCTCAAAGCCCACATGGCATGCGGCAATAGCAGCCAGGTACACTTTAATCGTAGAGAAAGCTCTGTGTTTATCAATCAGGTCCTGTAGAAATGATAGAATCACACCGACTGGGCATTGAAAAGAGATGTGTCCCTTTTGAAGGCACCACTCCTCAAACACCCTCCACTTACAGTGTTAAGGCTGTACAAAGGCGTGGAATTAAATGCACGATGCAGAGACAAACAAAGTATCAAAATAAAGTGTTTTAATGTAATCAGGTAACAACTCACTGAATACATAAAGCAACAAAACAAACACTCAATAAACTGTCTAACCTATACTATCAAAAACCTACAAAAACTACTTACTTAATCTAACTCTCTCTGGACGATAACTCTAAGGACAATGACAAATGATCTGAACGCTGGAATGCTTGGAACACACAAGACAATCTGGCAACGAGACAGGGGAAGACGAGAACTATATATACTAGACAGACAACACCAGGTGAAGACAATTAGACAATCACAACAGCGGGAAAACAGACAAGGCAGGAAATGTACTTTAGACACATGAGGGTAGACAAGACTATCAAAATAAAACAGGAACCTATCTAAACACATAACATAAAACCTAAACTAGGGAACAATCTTAGCAGAGCCGTCTACGCACAACATACAGTCATAGAGAGACCTGGTGGAGGAAGCCCTTGCACTCTGAATAGTGTTTATCACCTTCTGAGGAAGCCCCACTGTACTCAAATTATACCACTCACGGGCCAGGCCCATAGTGCCAGGCGCTCTGGGGGCGGGTGAAAAATCATCCCCCCCGCCTGAGATAGTATGTCCCTGCGTAACGGGAGCTGCCACGGCTGCCCGCACAGCAGCTGATATATCTCCGCCAGCCAGTACATTGCAGGCCAGTGTGGAGCTATCAGGATCAGTGTGTGGCGATGTTCTCTCACTCTGGCCAGAGTTGGAGGTATTAGAGCCAGGGGTGGGAACGCGTACAGAAGGACCGGGGGCCAAACGTGTGCGAGCGCGCCCACGCCTAGCGGTGCGTTTAGATCGCGCATTGAAAAGAACAGCTGACATTGAGCATTTTCTTTTGATGCGAACAGATCTACCGCGGCCCGGCCGTAACGCACCCACAGCTGACTCACAATCGTTGGATGTAGAGTCCAGTCTGCATATAGTGGTGCACCCCTGGACAGCAGATCTGCCCCGAGGTTCATCACTCCCGGTACGTGCGTCGCTCTCAGAGAGAGGAGACGTCCGCAGCTCCATAAGATCAGTTTGCGTGCCAGCATGTGTAACTGGAGAGAACGCAAACCCCCTTGGCGGTTTATATACGATATTGTGGTCGTGTTGTCTGTCCTCACGAGGACATGATGTCCCCTGAGAAAAGGCAAAAAGCGTTTTAGGGTGAGAAACACCGCTAAGAGCTCCAGATAATTTATGTGTGACCGTTGGAGGTCTCTGCTCCAGAGACCCCTCACAGGTCGACCTTCGTATATACCCCCCCAGCCCGTCAGACATGCGTCCGTGGTGACCACTTTCCGCGATAGGACAGCACCCATAGGCACGCCCCGTACTAGAAAAGTCGGGTGCAGCCAGTGGCGCAGTGCCATTACGCATTCCACAGTGACCATCACTCTCCGCGCGCCATGACGCACGGGGTCCAGTCTGAGGGCAGCTACCCAGCGCTGAAATTCCCTCATGTGTAAGCGGCCCAGTCGTACCACCAGGATGGAGCCTCATCCTCCTTCTTTTTGGCCTCACACCGCTGCCGCATGGAAGCCAGAGCGGTGCCGAATATGCCCTCGGGGACAATTGGCATGTCCAATACGTCCTCTTTTTCCCGGTCCGGGAGGTTCGTCAGGTTAAGCCACCTGGCTCTCTCCTGTACCACCATCATCCCCAGCGATTTGCCCGTGGCCTGGACTGCACAGCGTTGCACACGGAGGCAAATGTCCGTGATCGCTGTGATCTCGTCCCACACGGCCGGTTCAGGTTTATCTGTCATGTCTACACAGAGCTCCGCCTGGTAAGCGGTTAGCATCGAGGAGACATTGAGCGCCCTGACGGACAAAGCTGCCGCTTTGTAAGCCCGTTCGGTCATTGCTGACTGGAACCGGTCCGCTTTCGTCGGCAGTGTGGGGTTCCTGCTAGGAGCCGCAGACAGCCGCGGTTGGAGGTGGGCTGCCACAAGCGGCTCCATAGGAGGCATGCGGAGCAAGCCGAGCTTCTCCATGCCCTCAAAGTCCAGAGAGGAGGCTCCCTGGATTGGGGCCTTGCTGCTGAAAGGGCGGTCTCTCCACGAGACAGACACCTCGTCCAGCAGCTCTGGAAACACCGGGAGAAGTTGCCTCGTCAGCCTCGCGGCTTGGGGCAAGTTCTTTCCCTCATAGCGAGACCTGGAGGTCTCCTTGGCTACTTCAGGCCAAGGGATGTCCAGTCTGGACGCAGCGCGTTGACACACGGCCTGCAAGTCCATGCTGAGGCGGGGCAGAGATGGCGCGCTTTCGCCTGGGGGAGCGGACACCGCCTCCGGCTTGGCAGCCTGAGCAGACGAGACGAAGATGTCATCTTCGTCCTCGTCCGAGTCGGATAAGAGGAACTCAGAGGTATCCTCTTCATCCTCCTCCATGTAGTCCAGCTCCAGGACATCCTCCGCGGGTGGGACCACGGTAAGGTCCAGTTGGGAGCCCCAGCTTGTCACAGCGCGGGGCTCCCTTCCCGCGGCTGCCGCCGCCGTTGAGCCCCAGCTTGACACAGCACACAGCTTGACCATGCCTCGATCGCCGGTCGGCAAATCGACAGGCATGAAGGGGTCTTGTCCCGACAGGCTAGCTTGGCGCGCTAGCCGTCGGCGGAGGCTCTTGGTGGTGAAACGGGCACAGTGCCCGCACGCACCGGGGGCGTCGATAGCCTCCTGGGCATGTTGCAGCCCGAGGCAGGACGAGCAGACCTGGTGTGAGTCCGTGCCCGAAATTTTGAGCCCGCAGCCGCAGAGCCGAGCCTCCGAACCTCCGTCTCCTCTGGTGTGAGGGAGAGAAGGGTCCATCCTCGTTAGCCGGGTTGTCGGCGTGGAGGGACAAACTAGCAACAGGTATGTTACTGTTTGCGGGAAAAATCAAAACCTTATTGTGGAAAAAAACGGCAGGGCAGATTTCGGTATTAACTGGTGTGTTAATATGAAAAATCCCTTGCGAAGCAAAAGTATCCGGCAAGCGTCCGGCGACCGAAGGTTAGTTTTGTGGTTCAGTCTGTGGACCGTTAAGCTAGCCTGGCTACTGATATTCTTTATTTGAGATGTGCTCCGAAGCGAGAAGAGGTGTTTGAATGACGCTGCGACGTAGCGCAAGCTACTTAAAGGGTGGGTGGATTCCCTGACGTAGTCGTCAAGATCACCAGCCAATCAGGATTGGCGTAATGAGATTGATGCTTCTGATGCATACGCGTTGAGGCGCATCCCATAGTGAGACATCGAACGGAGTGTTATGAATGAGAACCCTTGTTATATAAGCACAGGCAGAGCCCTCTACTCGGGGCCCTGTCGGTCCTATGCCGCTCGCTGAAGAGAGGTGTAGGATCACAGTCAGGAGGCGAGGCCTCCTTTTATATACGGTGAGATGCGCGCGCATTCAGGTAGGCCCGCCCCGGGGCCGGCTAAGTTTATAGAAGTCTCAGTGGATGAATGCTTGCATGATATGATCAAGGGGTAGTACCCATAGAGTCCAGTAGAGGGCTCCGCCTGTGCTTATATAACAAAGGTTACCATACGTAACCCCTCGTTACTGGATATTAACCGGTAATCTCCAGCAGCCACTATAATAATAATAATTATCATAATAATAATACAATATAATTATAATTATTATTATTATTTGCATAATTGTATTAGTATCATGTATTTAATGATTTGGAACCTGTTAATGTCATGTCTAATTGCAGACATGTATAATTCATCTCACTATATTTTCAGTTTAACATTATTCAGTAAAAAAAATGAATCTTTTGATATTTTATAGACAAAATATAATATATACTTACTACAAAAATGTTTCTCCTTCAGCCGTATTTCTATTTTAATGCATACAAAACAACAATCTGTATGGGTGTCTTACAACAACACCCAAAAAAAGTTCAATTGAATTGTTATATCTCTCACAGGCTCCGCCCTCTACTGGACTCTATGGGTACTACCCTCTATGCAAGCATTCACCTACTGAGATTTCTATAGACGTAGCCGGCCTTGGGGCGGGCCTACCTGAATGCGCGCGCATCTCACCGTATAAAAGGAGGCCTCGCCTCCTGACTATTCACCTTTCTCTTCAGGGAGCGGGCAACAACTGAAGCAGAGATAAGACGTTTGAAAGAAGAAGAAAGAGTTATCATACCTCCAGGGAGTCGCCACTGCTAGAGACCCGGGCCTGTCCTTCGTGCCCTGGCTTAAATAGCGGGCGCCGATCCCCACCACCTCTGCTTCGAGTGTTTGGGGGACCAGGATATGGCCGACGTTCGCCATTCCTTCCGGGTCCGGCGTTCATGGAAGTCCACCGCCCAGCGCTGTACTCTCCCTGGATGATGATCATGGCGGTGGGTGTGTGGGCTACTCGCTCATTGCTAGAAATGCCCCCGCCTCACCAGGTCAGAGCGATTATTGGGCCGCAAGGCCGAATAAGTAGCTTGGTCAACGGGCCTTGCCCCAGGCCCGGTTACCCCGGGGACCGGTGCTCGGTGGCTTCACATCATATAGGGTCGACCCTACTTCATCACAGGTTCCCCCATAATGTACGCTTCAAAGAGACGGCATTGTGACGCGCGCTCCACCTGTTCGGCCCATCCCGTGGAACCGGCGTGCCGGCAATCACGGGGGACGGGCTGCCCAACCTCGGCAGGCTCCGCAGCAGCAGAGAGCGCCCGGGACGAGAAGGCGAATCCCGCCTCCTCCCTGTATAATGCACAGATCACTACATTTCTAATAAGAATTAGGTTGATCTGTATCCAAATCTAAGTGTCTTTTGTTTCCACAAATGCTACACTTACACACAATGTTAACCGTACAAATTCCCCATTCGCTGCCCCAGCTGTAGCTCCTGTAAAGGAGGTGGCTAGTGAGCAGATGAGAGGGATGAATCGCAGGGAGTGCTATCTAAAGGAAAGTGCTATGCGGGTTCAGGGGCATTATGGCCGGCGTATTACTGTCAGAGAACACACTACGCCTAGAGCAAAGACTCTAGTTAATGCAGTTTACCGTAGTGGTAAGGGCTGCATTATGGCGGAGCCCGCACTCACACAAGAGCGCGCGGCGGTGCGTTCAGGGACCTCAGTAGAACACACTACGCCTATAAAGACTCCGATTAATGCAGTTTGCCGTAGTGGTGAAAAAAGCATGATGGTGGGGCGCGTGCTCACACAAGAGCGAAGAGGTGACCTCCTACATCACAGTGTTCACGGACGCATCCAGAACAGGATGGGGAGGGACCTGCCTGAAGAGGGCTATAGGTGGGCGCTGGTCTCTAACAGAGTCACGACACAGCAACCTCCTAGAGCTACGGGCGGTAGTGTTAGTCCTCCAGCATTTCATGCCCCTAATTCAAGGGAGACATGTAATGGTCAGGAGCGACAACAGCAGTTGTTGGACGACAGCGTACGCTGGGAGAGCGGAAGTGGACCTGTTCACCAGCCGGCACAACACCCACTGTGCACTGTGGTTCTCCATGGCCCTGAGCGACGACCCGCCCTTGGGGGTGGACACGTTTGCACACGAGCCATGGCCAAGGAAGCTGCTATACGCCTTATCCCGCTGCGTCTCATTCTCCCTCTCCTGGGGAGAATGAGACGAAAACGTCTGTCAGTCATCCTAGTGGCTCCGGACCGCGCCGGGGCGCCGCGGTACTCAGAGATGACACAGATGAAGGTGGGCCAGCCCTGGGCGGTTCCCCAGTTCTGGGGGGCGATGTCTCAAGAGGCAGGTGCAATCGGGGCGTTACCCACTCTCGGCCAACCTCTCCAGGCTTGGCTCCTGAGAGGGACAGGCTGAGACAGGGTGGATTGTCTGACAGTGTTATTCAGTCTATCCAGGCAGCTAGAGCTGGATCCACCACAGCCTATGACAGGCCAAAGTGGCTAGGATTCCAGCGATGGTGTGAGGAGCGGGGAATAGAGCCCCTATCTTGTGAGTTGGGCTCTATTTTATCCTTCTTACATTTACTGGTGGACAGAGGGCTTGCACATTCCACAGTGGAAGTGTATGCAGCAGCCATCTCGTCCTGCCATGAGGGATTTGGCGGCAGGTCAGCCTTTAGTCAGCCACTGATGTCGCGGTTTTTACAGGGGGTCAGGAGGCTGCGCCCAGTAGTGCACGCCTCCACCCCGCAGTGGGACCTGCCCCTGGTGCTCGAGGCTCTGGTCTCAGAACCATTTGAGCCTCTGGAGCTCTCCTCTCTAAAAGCACTGTCGTGGAAGACAGCTTTGCTTCTTGCCTTAACGTCAGCCAAAAGAGTGTCTGAGTTAACCGCTCTGTCGGTGCACCCGAGCTGCTTGCTGATTCGGGGTGACCGGAGCGGCGCGACACTCAGACCGAACCCCTCCTTTGTGCCCAAGAGCCTAAGGAGTGCGTTCAGGTCGAGGGCTATTCAGTTAGGGGGTTTTAGTCTTCCCCCCCATGGTGGGGCCAGGGAAGCTAAACTGCACCTCCTCTGCCCGGTGCGTGCGCTAGCATGTTATGTGGAGCGCACGGCTGCCCTTAGACGCACCGAACAGCTGTTCGTGTGCGTCGGGGGCGGGGTGATCGGGAAAGCTCTGTCCAAGAAACGCCTGGCAGGCTGACTCTGCGAGTGCATTGCACATGCCTACGGACAGGCGGGGAGAGCCTGCCCCTTGGGGATTCGTGCGCACTCCACACGGGCTGTAGCTGTGTCAACAGCCTTATTCAACGGTGTGAGTGTGGAGGATATATGCACAGCAGCGTCTTGGTCAACGCCAGGCCCCATCATAAAGTTTTATCTCTTGGACATGTCTGGCTCTTTCTCCTTGTCTGTGCTTGCCTAGGGCAACACAGGACTGGTGAGGAGAGGGGGGGGCTGTGGGTCAGTAGGCATCTGACCCCCTCCCCGGACGTAATGCGCCTTCGCCTTTCCCGGGCCCTCTGAGGGGTCCCGGGATGGGCGAGGTGCGCACTGGCCCATTACGGGGCGGGCATGGGCACTTGCACTCTCCCTGTGATCCTTAGGGACTCAGAGAGGTAGGTGCACAGTGAGGCCCATACAGGGCTGGGGATTCTCCCCATCTGCCTATGGGCGGAGGGGGGGGGGGCCCTCAGCACTGTTTTTTGAGCAGACTTTCTGCGAGGCAAGCGCAGCAGAGTGTGCTCTGTCAGCCGCAGCCCAGACTTCTCCACGGTCACAACCGGGGTAAAGGAGAATGTGGGGCAGCAGCTGCTGACCAGAAAAGCCGGTCAGGGGCAGTAGGGTGGAATGGTATTGTTGGACGATAGTGCGCGTATACATCAGGGCTCCAACCACTGTACCAATAGAGTCCAGTAGAGGGCGGAGCCTGTGAGAGATATAATGCCGGGTTACGTATTGTAACTCTTGTTATATTAACACAGGCGGAGCCCTCTACTCAGGTCACTGTCTGTCCTATTCCGCTCGCTGAAGAGAGGTGTAGGATGATAGTCAGGAGGCGAGGCCTCCTTTGATACGGTGAGATGCGTTTCATGAGCTGATAATCATTTGAAGTTCCCTCTGTGTTGAAGCACATTTTTTTGGAAGTCAAATCTGATATGATTATTTCAGCTACAGTAAATAGTGTTGAATACAATCATTGCTGCGGCTGTTGGATAAACAAACCATTGAAACTGATTCTACATCATTTCTATCATGCTGTTTTGATGTGATGTATTGTCATGCATTACATCAGCCACCAGGAGTCAGTCTCTACTTTTGGACTATGAAAGCAGTTTATAGCCACTCCCCACATTAATTCAGTGCAGCGTGTGTACAGTTGAGGCTTTGTGTTGGTGAATATATGCTGTTGCACCCATTACCATGGTTACATTTTATTTTTTTTATATTTTGAACACTAGATGGCGTAATGGGGAAACAGCATATCATTGATCTCCCAGGTACAGGTGTGTGGTTTGGGACTGGGAAGAACAAACTGTTTTGTG
Source organism: Dissostichus eleginoides (assembly GCA_031216635.1). Lineage (NCBI taxonomy): Eukaryota > Metazoa > Chordata > Actinopteri > Perciformes > Nototheniidae > Dissostichus > Dissostichus eleginoides. Next base: position 12,511,137 of record CM062286.1, on the reverse strand, counting down.
AGCGTGAAGCTGTGCACAAGCTGTTTTTCTTGATTGATTTTTGAAAAACAAAACTCTGGCAGCAGGAAGTATAAAAGAGGGAGACGATGCAAGCAGACATCTGATATTCAGTGTAGAGAGGTAATCACCAGTAATGTTGTTTACTGATATTAAATGTATTGTACTTTATGAGTTGCATTTGGCAAATGAACAATGTCACTGCTCCTGTGGCTCTCATCTCCCAAAGCTGGTTCATTTTTAAACATCATACCACCAGTGCAAGTAGCACGCTGTTGTGGGCAGGGGGGGGTGGGGTTATTCAGGATATTATTATATATTGTTAAAAGAGATAGAGAACCGACAACCACACCTGGAAATAGGCTTAAAATGGCAATGCTTTACCTACCAATAACTTTAAGTTCACAGGTTCACTAAAGAGGCCATACAGTATTATGCACATTTCTCAGGTTTATATTTGTATTCTGTGCCTCTACTGTCACATGTTTACTTTCTTTAATGTTCCAAAGGTGCTTCTTTTTTTTTTTTAGAAGTCTGAGTTTTGTATAGTTATATCATTATGTTAAGGACGCAAACAAAGGGATCCAATGGAGGCGTTTCAGGCAGGGGGGGAGAGTGTGTGGGAGAGAAACTTTGGGATTTAAGCCTTTGCAGGCCTTACACAAAAACCTAAAAGTAACATACTACAGGAAAGGGAAAACCCCAAAAAGTATACCATGGCCTCTTTAACTGAGGGACAGAGAAGTGTTTCAAAATATAAATGTATTTTTATTAAATGTATTTACAGGTCAATGAAAGGTTGCCGAATGATGAGCTTAATAAAACACATGAACTGGAAGTATTCAGCTAAAATTATCTTTATGACAAAAATACATTTTAAATATATACTTAAAATCTAATACTAAGTTTATGTATGAGAAAACAAAACAGAATCTATAGTGGGCTGAGGCAATAACATGGGGAGGCAGGCTAAATTGATTAAGACGCGACCTTGAATCTATTTGTATTTGTTTGTCATAACCTACCGTCATGCAGATGAATTTCCATCAAGATTCACAGTTGGTTTGCACCAGAAACCTGTTTTGCAAGACAAAAGAGGGAGAATCTCGTGAAACTGAGCCAGGGCGGCTGTGGCTTGGGAGTAAACGATTTTGTTTCCCAATCAAGAGTCGGTTAATCAATCCCCAACATGTCAAAGTGTCCTTGGGCAAGATACTTAACCCCAAATTGCTTCCCATAGTCAGGGCCGGATTAGTACCTCCAGGGGCACCTGGGCACTGAGTGCTCATGGGCCCCCCCCCAACCCACATACCAACAAGTAACACCACGCCTACCCAGTCCTACCAACATGACCAATATTTAGAATTTTCAGTCAATCTGGCATGTCAAATCGCACACCTATTTGTCAAAAGCAGGGACGTAGCCACATAGTTCAACCAAATTAGGTCTTGCCTTTTGCCCTTTTAGTCAAAAATCACAAGACAAAGATACAATGGATAAGATCCTTAGACAGTGTATGGCTCAGGAATACCTTGGTAATATCACTCAACCTCAGAGCAGCACCCCACTTAATGCCAAAATATGACTGGCTGGCTGTACAAGTACACAAGGAGTTGTATTAGTTACAAACATTGAAAGTTACAAAAGTAAAATATGTAGTGAAATGTTGTGGTTGCTCAACTAAGTGATCAGTATATGTGATGGAAGTGTGTGTGTGTGTGTGTGTGTGTGTGTGTGTGTGTGTGTATGTGAGAGGGAGAGAGAGAGAGAGAGAGAGAGAGAGAGAGAGAGAGAGAATGAGTGTGTATGAGAGACAGTGGATCTTACCTTTTAGAAGTGTTTCTTCCTTGCCTTTCTCTTTGAAAAGTCTTTGATTAGGTCATCAAAATCCAGATCCCTCACAAGATCAGACTCGATGGCCATCAAAGAAAGGGCTGAAAGTCTCTTCTGAGCCATGGTTGTCCTAAGTTCATTTTTGATGCGTTTAAGCTGTGAAAAGGACCTCTCACCCTCGCAGTTGGTTACAGGCAGTGTGAGAAAAATCCTGAGCGCAACAAAAACATTGGGGAATGTTGTCTGTAGTCCATGTTTAAGCACCACCTGCAGTCTGTTTGCAGGAGTTTTATCTGGCTCTGTGCTGACAAAAGCCCTAAACTGGATCAGCTCATCTCCTAATGACTTATCCAAGTCAGTAGGATATGACGAGGAGAGATTATTGGCCCATCTGCGGAGATCAGTGTCATCACAGCACATGTCAAATAGGACTCCAAAGTGATCATTTATGTCTTTGTATGCATCCAGGCGTTTGCTAAGTCCTGAGAGCAACCTGTCAATAATTACATTGAATGTCTCAACCTGGAATTCTTTACTGCCAGTCAGTGCCACCTCGTGCTCCACTGTCTCGTCATCAAATACTCGTCTTTTACCAACACGGTGAGTCTCGTGCTGGTATGTCTGTGTCACGCCGGTGACGGCCCGGGCAGATGTCTCAAAGTCCGAAAATGTCCCTCGTAGTGATGCAACATAAGTGCGCAGCGATTCCAAAAGTCGCACAGCGGTTATTAGGTCAATGTCTTTCTTTTGCAAGCCAGTGCTCGTAAGCTTGAATTGGTGCAGTACAGTGTCCCAAAATATTGTCAGCAGAGCAGTCTCTAGTTTCCCAAGTTTGCCACACAGCGCAGAGGCCTCTCGCCGTGTGTCCTGGCGCTCTTCGTCATCAGCCGCCAACATTTGTAAAGCCCCTCTTATTGCAGTGTAATTCTCACAAAGAGCTCTTGTGGAGTCTCCTCTGCAGCTCCATCTTGTACAGGAGAGAGATTTTAGCGTCAGTGTGACGTTTTCAGTGAACACTTTATTCCATCGGTGGGTAGAAGCAGAGCAAAAAGCATAAAGTGCTTGAAGTATATCAAAAAACTGGCTTGCTTCACGACAACTATTTTCAACACAGTTGACACCAACCAAATTCAAGGAGTGTGCTGCGCACGGAATGTAATGTATGAGTGGGTTGCTTTTCTTGAGATGAGCTTGCAGCCCATTATATTTTCCTGACATGTTGGATGCGTTGTCATAAGCCTGGCCACGGCAGTTTGAGAGATCCAGCCCCATATCAATGACCATCTTCATCACACAGTCAGCCAGACTTGACCCAGTGTGACTGTGAATGGGTTCAAATCCAATAAATCTCTCAATAACTTTTCCTTTCTCACTCACAAATCGGAAAACAAAAGTTAATTGGTCGACGTGAGACATGTCAGGTGTAGAATCTACGATGACAGAGAAATACCTTGCTTGCTGTAGTTCTGTTGCTATTGCTTCCTTTGTTCTGTCACCCATCAAACCAATAAACTCCTCACAGATAGTTGATGACAAGTATGAAGTCCTACCACGTCCCTTCTGGCCAAACTTCTGCAAATGATCCTTTAAAAATGGATCAAACTGCGCGAGCAGCTCCAGGATTCCCAGGTAGTTCCCGTTATGTGCGGATCCTAAAAGTTCGTAATTTCCCCGGAAAGGAAGCCCCCTCTCACTCAAGAATTAATCACCGCAACTACACGTCTCAATACATCCTTCCAGTACTGACTTTCTGTGTCGACCTGCATCCCTAGAGAAGCATCCACAGTGCCCATGAGTTTAGTGCGATGCATAAGTGAAAGTATGCATTTTCTGTGCTCACCACTCGCCTCATGTTCCGTTATCCTCTCGGGATGCTTCCAATCACTAAAGCCGAGAACAAATGCATTGCTGTGGCTGTGAGTGGATAAAAGTTTGCAGGCAAAACAATAAATTGCTCCGGTAGATGGAGAATAAATAATCCAATCGCGTTGAACGATTTCTCCATTGTGAAGCTGTCTGGTCAGCATATCGTTGGTCAGTGAGCGTGTCCGGCCGCTAGCATCGGTCTCCCTCCGAGATGCTGGATACTTCGTTGCCCGATTATGAAAGTATGAAACCCCTTTCATCAAAGTCTCCTCCCGGACATTTCCAGCAATTAATCCCCATTGTGCAGGGTCCTGAGAGACACAGGGAACTTCCGATGAACTCGAACCTTCACCCTGCTCTGTGACGTCCTCGTCAGGCTCGTCTTCATCTTTTTCCTCCTCTTCTACCCGCTGCGTTAGCATGCTAGGTTCAAGGCTAACATTGCTCGCTAGCTCAACAACATCCTCCGTGACCGCCGCCACTGTTCCTTGTGGTTGTTGCTGGCCTATTTCGTCACTTTTTGCTTTTTTGAAAAAGCTATTTATTGTTGGCACATTTTTTAATGCAGCCGCCACTCTCTCTTCTTTTTCTTTCTTTTCGCAGCCCCGCTGGGCGTTTGGCTACCGGCACCATCCATTTTTTCTGCTCACGTGACAAAATGTGACATGAGTGAGGGTGGGGCTGTGATTCGGCTATACACCGCCGCCGCGTAGTAATAAAGTTGAGCGCATACATAGTGAGACCTACAGTACAGAGACGGTTTAGAAAATATATGAATTTGACCCTATAGAAAAGCTGTGTTATTTATGGCGAAGAGTGAGTCTCATTTAAAACAATGTATGATGAGTGAGGTTGTGCCCGAAAAAAAATTAAAATAATTTTTTTTTTTTTTCATCTTATCACTGAGGGCCCTCTTTGCTCAAGGGCCCCTGGGCACTTGCCCAGGTTGCCTATATGGTTAATCCGGCCTTGCCCATAGTATTACTGTGTGTGAGTGTGTAGGATGTTAAATCACTCCTGATGGCACCCTGTATGGCAGCCTCTGCCTTTGAATTAATTAATGTTAATGGGTGCCCAAAATGCAACCACTTTGTCATTTGTCCTAATTAAAATGCGGGTGATAATGTTCAACGTTTATTATGAATATTTTGTGTATGGCCAAAAGCCTTGTCAAAGTGATCTTGAAATGTCATTACCAATTTCTAATCAATTAATTCCTCTATCCAAGTGGACATTTTCCTTATAACTGCATTAACCTTGTTCTGTTTATTTGAATTGGTGGTTTAGGGCATTTGATAATTAACTCGTCCTAAACCAGGCAAACAATATTCTGCCATTCAATTATTTGTTAAGTTGGTCAAATAGGTAAGGCCCTAACAACCAGATGTTGTGGTGGTGACATAACTGTCATGGTCCTAAGCTTAATTAAAGATGGTTTCCTGTTTTAATTAAAAAAATACAAAAGGCCTTCATGTTATTCATTCATTCATATTGATTGTGAATTAATTTATTAATAATACACAGTATAAGATGTCTGTATAGACATATATTTTTAGGCTTAAAGTTTCAGGGAAAATGTAAATTAGGCCCACGTAACTCACATTAATCATGACGCTTCCCAATTAACAGCGTCAGATGGAAATGAATTGAAACGATGATAAAAAAATATATAATTCAAAAATGTGTTTCTTGCTGATAAACTCTCAGCCTTGATGACATTACACAATAGTTCAAAATTCTCCTTACTGGTTTCCCATTATAGTTTCTGAACTTTTAAATATAATAAAACAGATATTAAAGTAGGTATGGTTTACAAAAAGGTTTTATATTTAAAGTGACAAATGTTATTAAACTAAATTGTATGACAATTAAAAATCTAAACATTCTACTGACACTTAGCTGAAAACAAATAATTATCCATTCATCATTTATTAAATACAACAACATCATTCTGGATCATGCTGAATTTATGAATTGATACTTAAGAATATTTCAAGTAGTTTTTTTATCTTGCATTTCTTACTGCTCCTTCAACACGTCACTATCAATCCATATGTGTTCGTCATAACCTACCATTACACTAGTACAAAGTCCTTCAACCTTCCCATTGTTGGAATGCACAAGGAACTTTTTTAAAACAAAACACGCAAAAGAAAGTGTGTGATATAAAACTGAGCGAAGATGCTGACAGAGTGATAGTTGACATTGGGTGTTGTTTATCATGAGGTGTAACAGTGCTTGTATGCCTTAGCCAACTACACAAGTTTTAGTTTACATCCATGTCCGTCCAAAATGTAATGATTTAAAAACGAAATTCCCATGATTTTTTTCTGGTATGGCAAAAAACCTGTCTCAGTGACTTTGACCCTTGAGTAGCAAAGTGAACGTTTGTGCCAAAACCTCTGTATCAAGGTATGGTATTTTTAAGAAGAGGTTTTTATCACATTTACCTTAAAGTGCTTGTGACACCATCCCACCTATTGTTGTGCAATGCAATGTTGGGCTACTAGTTATCTCGAACCATCAGTTTAAAAATGAATTTGCGATACCGTATTGATAAATATCAATAATTTCGAATATCGCGGGAAAAGTCCTTCACTCAGTTTCCTTTTTCGGGACGAAGGCGGAAGTGCGTCACAAAGGGCCATATTTATTCTGCTCCCATTGAGCCAGACAGGGACAGAAGGGATTTGTCACGCGTAGAGATGGTTCGATGATGCGTTGTGTCTGGCTGTTCCAATACAGCAAATGAGGAACTTAACATCAGCATACATAGCTTTCCAACGGATGTCAAGCGTCAGCGCACATGGGAGAAAAACGTGCAGAACACAAGAGCTGGCTGGTCTGTGATGAACCCCACATCGACCTACATATGCAGCGCCCACTTTCTGGCCGAGAATTTCGAGGAAAGGCCTTTGTTGATGGCTGAAACTGGGATTGATTTTTCGCGAAGACGGATTCTGAAGCCGTCAGCAGTGCCTACTCTCTTTCCCACGCCTTCCCAAATCCGTAAAGGCCCCAAAGACTTCGCCAACCCCCCAGCTAAACGCCCCCGAAGTGTCTACTTCGAGCAACAAGAGAAAACTCAGGTAAGAACAACAACTTTTAAACGTGATGTGTTTTTTAGGATACTCTGTGTGTGTTTGTGTGTGTTTGTGTGTGTTTGTGTGTGCGCGAGGGAGGGAAAGAGTCGGGGGGGTTGTCGTCTCCACTGTCCGACTCGGAGTTAATTTCATCCGATTCAGAGGCATATGGTTCGAATCTGTTGGGCAAATAGTCAATATCGTCTACGAGGCTATCACTATCAGATGCTTCATCCTCATATGAGCTCTCAGACACATTCAAAATTAAACTACAATCGCTGTCGGAGCTTGCTGCTGTGTGCGCCATCGTTTGTTTGCATACAGATACTGGACTCCGGAAGCGTTCGTCTTCCCTAGGAGTTTAAGAATCCCAGAGCAGACCCAGAGAAGATCCAGAATATGGTCACATTGAAGGGCAGATTAACGGTTATCAAAGTACACATTTTCAAAAATCACTTCAGTAACGGTTTCAAGGGGACATTATTTACTGAAATTAATGGTTTGGATGATGGGGGAAAACCATGTCACAAGCACTTTAAAGGACTTTAAATCATAGCCTACTGTACAACAAAGACAGATTTGTCTTAGAGACAGGTTGATGGTTAAGAAGAAGACATTTTTGTTAGTTGGGGGAGGTGTATATGAGAAAAACTGTCTAAATTGATAATTGGTGTTACAGCAGTTTGTAATATTCTGATGGTTGAAGAATACTCTGTACCGCTTTGGGGCAGGAGGTGGTTGATTTTGTCGAGTTATCATTTTATCATTAAAAACCACCACACAATAAAAGGCTCAATAGAGCTGTTGCTCTCTTTTATTGCTGATAAGAAACCTGGAATGTCCTTTTTCTCTTCTATGAATAATGAGTAATAAGCTGCTCTCGCATTACGGGTCAGGCGCAGTCACAACGTATTTGATTCGCATAACAAAAGAAAGGAGTTAAACTTCGGTAATATACAGACAGGTTGACTGCTGAAATGATGTACCCTGTAATTGCGCTTTGTTATTGCTTTAAGGTGTAACAACATTTCGGAAAAATGTCTGATCTATAAATAACGTCACTAGCAATTACATATCTGAACACGTTTAGCTGGCTTTACATTGTGGCCCTCTGAAAAACAAGCAAGCTGGAGACAGATGTGATGTCAGACAAATTGAAGGTTTTATTTAAAAGGCTTGGCCAAGAAGTAAAGGAAGATGAAGAATACAATCAAATACAATTGTGCAGTCACATTGTATGTCAACATCCATTCTCAAGCAAAGATATTATCTGTCTCTATTTACCCTTGACGCCAAGAAATCCTTTATCTAAAAATGAGACAATTCAATGACTCGTCATATGTTAGAACAATCTTAGCAAGACATCGTTTAATCACTGTCTACGACTTTTCAAACGCCTTTATCTCACACATCATATAGAAAAGGTTAGTCTTAATTTATTTGTTTTCGGCAGATAGCTTTGCATGTCTTTGTTATGTGACTATATTAGGGAGAGAATGACCTGACAAAAGGAGAGATATGCCAGGTCATAAAACTTTGGCAGTTCACAGGAGACAAAATGCCACCCATCCAACTACCAGTCCACACCACCTATTTTTGGTCCAATTGGGCCTTGAACCAGTGACCCTTCGGTTCCCAAAGCAATTCCCTACAGACTGAGCAGCTGCCGCCTCAATACATAATAAAAGATAGAAATTAGGTCAAAAATCCCCCAAGCATATTTATTTGATGTGAATGAGCCAGGTTATTAGAGTATAGTTTACATATACTTATTATTATTTATATTGTGATCACATCTAGATAAACAAGTCAAGACATGAACATTATTTTGGCGGGTGGTATAAAGGAAAGTAGTGAAAATCAGAGCATGATTGTAGTTGTAGATACATTCAGCAAGCAATAACTCACCCTCGAGATTGCATAGAGAGGGGAAACCACATCTAAGAACATAATATCTCAACAGAATACATGTATAAAACTGGGTGGAGCAGGTTCAATCAATGTCGCCATTTGTCCAGCCAATCACGAGACTCTACTGTATTTTAATTCCTATGTGTACCAAGCAATTTACAAGTTTACTTCTATATATAACAATGTAATTTCCAATATTCAATCCATATTTTGTAAATAATTCTGTAAGCCCATTTCTTTATTTTTGTTTTCTTGCATTTCTTCCTCCATTAACACGTCACTTACCATCTATATTTATTTGTTGGTCGTGGCGTACCTTCACACTTCACTCAACATTCACACGTCGAATGCACCAACAACCTGTTTTGCAAAAAAAGAAAAGAAGGGAGTATCCGATGATAATGAGCCAAGAGTGCAGTGATGGCTGGCCAGTAAAATAATAATAATACAAGTAAATATAAACTTAATTCACATCGCACCTTTCAAATAAAACAGAACACAATTGAATACAGAGAAGGACATGAACTAAAAACCTTATAAAACATAAATACAGTAAAACAAACAACATAAAACATATATCAAATCACCTAAAGGCCATTCTAAAAAAGTGCACAGAAATTACTTTCTTTTGACTTTCAATGTCAAACAAAATACTTTGGATGTATCCCCTGCCCTCTTCTCCTGTTCAATCACCTCACTCCCTTCACATGAGCTTCTCCGCCCAGCTTTTCACCTGCAATTTATCCCCTAATCAGATTCATTTGTTTTCCTTTCCTGCAGTTCCCTGTGTGTCCACCTGCCCTAGTCTTCATGACATGACAATAATGTAAAAGTGAATCATATTGTCCTTACTGGTTTTCTAATGTACTTCCATACTTTGGACATAATCATATAACTGACATTCAAGTATGTGTGTGGTTTAAAAAAAGGTTTAGAATTTTAAGTGCCAATTTTTTAAATAAAGGATATATATTCTCTGGACTTTGAGGGGAAACAAATCATGTCTATTGATAATTTATTAAATAAAACAATATCATAATGGATCATAATTTTTACCGCTCCTTTCACACGTCAGTATCAATCCATATTTGTTTGTCATAACCTCCTATTACGTAGTCGAACTTCGTTCAACCTTCCCATTGATGGAATGCACCAGCTACTTGCCCATCACAAAAGAAGGGATTGTGACATAAACTGAGCAAAGATGCTGACAGAATGATTGTTCACATTGGGTGTTGTTCATAATGACGTGTTACCTTGTTTGTATACCTCGATGTGTTCAGCACATGACACCCTCTCTCTGTAGAACCTTGCAGCGGACAAATAACAACTCTGGGGATGATGCCCGGGATGCTGAGTTAATATCATGGTAGTGCATGCAGATAAAGTGCATATAAAGAGAAGTAAAAGATGAGAGGTAAAAGGTGAAATTCCCCCAACAGTCTTAGCTTATAGCATCATAACTAGGGGTTGATACAAGCCTGAGCAAGACCTATCTATAAGCTTTATTAAAAAGGAAAGTCTTAAGCCTATTTTACTTCTAGGAAACACTAATAACCCAGCATTATTGGACCACAATTAAGTAATGGTTTGGTTTTATTTGGCTTGATTGATATAATTGAGTATCATCCACACTTCAAACAATAAATGTTTGAAGTGGAATGATTCATTATAATATTCCCTAACTTTGTTATGAATGAAGGATTCATCGTTGACATGTACAAACTAAGACCATTGAGATGAATAGGATATTTATTGGCTTGGTGTGGTTCCTTTTTCAACATTTCAATATTTTAGTATCTGTAATGGAATGTCGTGTTCAATAATACCAAATGCAGAACTGAGATTTAAAAAGAACAAGAAACAAGATTACAAAAGTCCTTGAATGAAAGTCCTTTGTCTGATGCAATTAGAAGGCCATTTGTGACACCCACCAGCGCTTTATCTGTGGATGAAGCATTCTATACAGAGATTAAACCTCTTCAAATAAATGATTGTTTTTTGCAAATTACACAATTGTTAAGTAACTACTTTCTCAAGGATTTTAGTGAGAAAGGGAAGGTTAGATATGTGTCTTAAATCTGCCTGACGAAAAAGAAAGATTGTTGTGGTTTCAATTAAGAAATTGTTCAAAAGTAAATACATATCAACAGTTTGATCAATTCTGGTGGTCGAAAATAACTCTGTATCAGTTTGGGGCAGGAGGTGGTTAATTTAGTTTTGAAGAGCTATAATTTCACCTTTATAAAAACACATGAAGTAATTACTACTTAGTGATATAAAAATAGAAGGCTAAATAGATCTGTGGCTCTGTGTTAGCCAGGTTTGAAAATAAACTTGGCATTGTTCTTTTTTCTGCTATTAATGATGAGTAATAAGCTGCTCTACGTAGAGCCTCCTTATATTTGTTAAACAACCAGAATGGGACGGGCGTAGTCACAACGTTGATTTGCAGGAAAAAAGAAGGGAGTGCCATGACACTTCGGCAATAAACAGACAGATTGACAGTTGCAATGATGTACCCTGTAACTGGGCTTTGTTATTCTAAGGTGTAACAACATTTATAAAAAATGTATGACCAATGTATCACGTCATGAGCCATTTCAATATAAAGGCATGACAGATTAGGAGTGTCACATAAGGTCTGAGACGTTTGCAATATCACATTTGTGGAATTGACTTGATTAAAAGACACATAGAGATATATTTCAAAACATTGAAGGCAAATAGGAAGGCATCATTTTTAACCTCATTTTGGGTAAGTACCTTTCTAAGTTTATTTCAAAGGCTGAATATCTCTCTCACTTAATCTATAATTGGAATTGTTGTCATAGTAGATTGTCTGTTCAAGAGGCAGTTTAATCTCTTTTTTGTGAAGTTTCAGCCAGCATCATCAGACCTGGAGCAAACATGGTTGCTACTGTTAACTACAGTAGCTAAAAAGCCTGTTGTATAATAATGGTCATTTCAAGAAAAAGCTATAATAAACTAAAATTAATTAATTTAATGCCTCTATTTCGGGTCAAGGGTGTGAAAACGTATTTCATTATATAATTAAAAATTCCCTGTATACACTGCTTGGAATTACTAAAAAGGTGTGGGATGAAATAATGTTGGGCGTCATTCCCAATTTTTTTGCACAAAATTAATAGAGTACCAGAAGAAGTAATAATGGTTTTGTTGTTATTATTAGGGGTCTTAGCCACGCAGCCTCATTCTCATTATTATTAATTAATTAATATATATCTCCAATCAAAGTGTTTATTCAACAAAAAACATTACAGAATTTGTCAATTCCATCACTACTACTCAAAATGTTGTAAATTCTAATAAAAATGGCTTGGCTTGGAGTGTAGATATTTTTTTCATTGATTACATTTCTAAATGGTTCTGCATCTATGCTTAGTTTGCAACATCTTCTCAAATATTCCAAAAGACTATTTTTCGATTTAAAAAAAATCAGTTGGCAAGGTTTGAGGAAACAACAATTTTAGGTTGTTGAGTTAAATCTCTTCAAATTTCACATACTTCAGAAATGAAAGAAATGTGCCACATTTGGATGAAAATAAATATAAAATATATTTCTGTAATGAATGATGTCATCTGCAGATTTAATCTTGTGACCTACTTAAAGGGTAATAATTCTAGTAAGTAGTAACTGTGAACGTAAAGGTTTTGAAAAGCTGCTTCTGTGAGTAAGTGTCTGTATTGTTTGATTTTATAGATTCAAAGCAAGACAAGATGGGTGTCGGCTGGATAATATCAATTTCCCTCATTTTAATAGGTAAGCAGGTTGATTTTAATCAATTTCAAGGTTCTTTATAAAATATAAAGTACATTTTAATGAACAACATAATCTGAAGTACAGGGAGAGTTGTTCAAACACACATCAGAGTGCAGTATGAACTATGGATCACTTTGTGTTAAAAAGGCTAAGAATAACCTGTGTATTATTGTTGGAATATTTTAGTTACAACAACTCCTGCATTAGTAACTGGAACGACAACTGCAGCACCTACTACTGTTGCTCCTACAACAACAGTACTTACCACTGCCTCACCTACAACCGGTTCTCCAACGACGACCACACCTACAACAGTTGCCCCTACAACTGTTAAAAAGGTTGCAACATCAACTGCAACACCTACAACCGGTGCTCAAACGACAGCCAAACCTACAACAGCTGAACCCACAACTGCAGCTCCTACCACTATGGCTCCTACAACTGCCTCACCTACAACCGGCGCTCAAACGACAGCCAAACCTACAACAGCTGCACCCACAACTGCAGCTCCTACCACTATGGCTCCTACAACATTAGCACCTACGACTGGAGCCCCTACAACAGCTGCACCTACAACAGCAGCAACCACAACAGCAGCTCCTACCACTATTGCTCCTACAACTACAGCCCCTACAACACTTGCACCAACAACCAAGGCTCCTACGACTGCAGCACCTACCACTGTTGCTGCTACAACTGCAGCACCTACAACAGAAGCACCTACAACGGCCAAACCTACAACAGCTGCACCAACAACGGCAGCTCCTACAACATTAGCACCTACGACTGGAGCCCCTACAACAGCTGCACCCACAACTGAAGCACAAACAACTGCAACTCCTACGACTGCAGCACCTACCACTGATGGTCCAACAACTGCAGCACTTACAACAGCAGCAGCTACAACTGCCTCACCTACAACAAGAAATCCAACGACGACCGCACCTACAACTGCAGCTCCTACAACTGCCGCACCTACCACAGTCGCTCCTACAACTGCGGCTCCTACGACTGCCTCACCTACAACCGGCGCTCAAACGACAGCCAAACCTACAACAGCTGCACCAACAACTGCAGCTCCTACCACTATGGCTCCTACAACATTAGCACCTACAACTGGAGCTCCTACAACAGCTGCACCGACAACTGTTGCTGCTACAACTGCAGCACCTACGACTGCTTCACCTACAACCGGCGCTCAAACGACTGCCAAACCTACAATAGCTGCACCTACGACAGCATCAACCACAACAGCAGCCCCTACAACACTTGCACCAACAACCGAGGCTCCTACGACTGCAGCACCTACCACTGTTGATGCTACAACTGCAGCACCTACAACAGCCTCACCTACAACCAGCGCTCAAACGACAGCCAAACCTACAACAGCTGCACCAACAACTGCAGCTCCTACAACATTAGCACCTACGACTGGAGCCCCTACAACAGCTGCACCCACAACTGAAGCACAAACAACTTCAACTCCTACGACTGCAGCGACCACAACAGCAGCCCCTACTACTATTGCTCCTACAACTACAGCCCCTACAACACTTGCACCAACAACCGAGGCTCCTACGACTGCAGCACCTACCACTGTTGCTGCTACAACTGCAGCACCTACAACTGCCTCACCTACAACCGGCGCTCAAACGACAGCTAAACCTACAACAGCTTCACCAACAACTGCAGCTCCTACAACATTAGCACCTACGACTGGAGCCCCTACAACAGCTGCACCCACAACTGAAACACAAACAACTGCAACTCCTACGAATGCAGCAACCACAACAGCAGCCCTACCACTATTGCTCCTACAACTACAGCCCCTACAACACTTGCACCAACAACCGAGGCTCCTACGACTGCAGCACCTACCACTGTGGCTGCTACAACTGCAGCACCTACAACAGCCTCACCTACAACCGGCGCTCAAACGACAGCCAAACCTACAACAGCTGCACCAACAACTGCAGCTCCTACAACATTAGCACCTACGACTGGAGCCCCAACAACAGCAGCACCTAGAACGGCCTCACCTACAACCGGCGCTCAAACGACAGCCAAAACTACAACTGCTGCAACCACAACAGCAACTCCTGCCACTGCAGCAACCACAACAGCAAACCCTACCACTATTGCTCCTACAACTACAGCCCCTACAACATATGCACCAACAACCGAGGCTCCTACGACTGCAGCACCTACCACTGTTGCTGCTACAACTGCAGCACCTACAACAGAAGCACCTACAAAGGCCAAACCTACAACAGCGGCACCAACAACGGCAGCTCCTACAACATTAGCACCTACGACTGGAGCCCCTACAACAGCTGCACCCACAACTGAAGCACAAACAACTGCAACTCCTACGACTGCAGCACCTACCACTGATGGTCCAACAACTGCAGCACTTACAACAGCAGCAGCTACAACTGCCTCACCTACAACAAGAAATCCAACGACGACCGCACCTACAACTGCAGCTCCTACAACTGCCGCACCTACCACAGTCGCTCCTACAACTGCGGCTCCTACGACTGCCTCACCTACAACCGGCGCTCAAACGACAGCCAAACCTACAACAGCTTCACCAACAACTGCAGCTCCTACCACTATGGCTCCTACAACATTAGCACCTACAACTGGAGCTCCTACAACAGCTGCACCGACAACTGTTGCTGCTACAACTGCAGCACCTACGACTGCCTCACCTACAACCGGCGCTCAAACGACTGCCAAACCTACAATAGCTGCACCTACGACAGCATCAACCACAACAGCAGCCCCTACCACTATTGCTCCTACAACTACAGCCCCTACAACACTTGCACCAACAACCGAGGCTCCTACGACTGCAGCACCTACCACTGTTGCTGCTACAACTGCAGCACCTACAACAGCCTCACCTACAACCAGTGCTCAAACGACAGCCAAACCTACAACAGCTGCACCAACAACTGCAGCTCCTACAACATTAGCACCTACGACTGGAGCCCCTACAACAGCTGCACCCACAACTGAAGCACAAACAACTTCCACTCCTACGACTGCAGCAACCACAACAGCAGCCCCTATCACAATTGCTCCTACAACTACAGCCCCTACAACACTTGCACCAACAACCGAGGCTCCTACGACTGCAGCACCTACCACTGTTGCTGCTACAACTGCAGCACCTACAACTGCCTCACCTACAACCGGCGCTCAAACGACAGCTAAACCTACAACAGCTTCACCAACAACTGCAGCTCCTACAACATTAGCACCTACGACTGGAGCCCCTACAACAGCTGCACCCACAACTGAAACACAAACAACTGCAACTCCTACGAATGCAGCAACCACAACAGCAGCCCCTACCACTATTGCTCCTACAACTACAGCCCCTACAACACTTGCACCAACAACCGAGGCTCCTACGACTGCAGCACCTACCACTGTGGCTGCTACAACTGCAGCACCTACAACAGCCTCACCTACAACCGGCGCTCAAACGACAGCCAAACCTACAACAGCTGCACCAACAACTGCAGCTCCTACAAAATTAGCACCTACGACTGGAGCCCCAACAACAGCAGCACCTAGAACGGCCTCACCTACAACCGGCGCTCAAACGACAGCCAAAACTACAACTGCTGCAACCACAACAGCAACTCCTGCCACTGCAGCAACCACAACAGCAAACCCTACCACTATTGCTCCTACAACTACAGCCCCTACAACATATGCACCAACAACCGAGGCTCCTACGACTGCAGCACCTACCACTGTTGCTGCTACAACTGCAGCACCTACAACAGAAGCACCTACAAAGGCCAAACCTACAACAGCTGCACCAACAACGGCAGCTCCTACAACATTAGCACCTACGACTGGAGCCCCTACAACAGCTGCACCCACAACTGAAGCACAAACAACTTCAACTCCTACGACTGCGGCAACCACAACAGCAGCCCCTACCACTATTGCTCCTACAACTACAGCCCCTACAACACTTGCACCAACAACCGACGCTCCTACGACTGCAGCACCTACCACTGTTGCTGCTACAACTGCAGCACCTACAACTGCCTCACCTACAACCGGCGCTCAAACGACAGCTAAACCTACAACAGCTGCACCAACAACTGCAGCTCCTACAACATTAGCACCTACGACTGGAGCCCCTACAACAGCTGCACCCACAACTGAAACACAAACAACTGCAACTCCTACGACTGCAGCAACCACAACAGCAGCCCCTACCACTGCAGCAACCACAACAGCAACCCCTACCACTATTGCTCCTACAACTACAGCCCCTTCAACACTTGCAGCAACAACCGAGGCTCCTACGACTGCAGCACCTACCACTGTTGCTGCTACAACTGCAGCACCTACAACAGAAGCACCTACAAAGGCCAAACCTACAACAGCTGCACCAACAACGGCAGCTCCTACAACATTAGCACCTACGACTGGAGCCCCTACAACAGCTGCACCCACAACTGAAGCACAAACAACTTCAACTCCTACGACTGCGGCAACCACAACAGCAGCCCCTACCACTATTGCTCCTACAACTACAGCCCCTACAACACTTGCACCAACAACCGAGGCTCCTACGACTGCAGCACCTACCACTGTTGCTGCTACAACTGCAGCACCTACAACTGCCTCACCTACAACCGGCGCTCAAACGACAGCTAAACCTACAACAGCTGCACCAACAACTGCAGCTCCTACAACATTAGCACCTACGACTGGAGCCCCTACAACAGCTGCACCCACAACTGAAACACAAACAACTGCAACTCCTACGACTGCAGCAACCACAACAGCAGCCCCTACCACTGCAGCAACCACAACAGCAACCCCTACCACTATTGCTCCTACAACTACAGCCCCTTCAACACTTGCAGCAACAACCGAGGCTCCTACGACTGCAGCACCTACCACTGTTGCTGCTACAACTGCAGCACCTACAACAGAAGCACCTACAAAGGCCAAACCTACAACAGCTGCACCAACAACGGCAGCTCCTACAACATTAGCACCTACGACTGGAGCCCCTACAACAGCTGCACCCACAACTGTTGCTGCTACAACTGCAGCACCTACAACTGCCTCACTTACAACCGGCGCTCAAACAACAGCGAAACCTACAACAGCTGCACCAACAACTGCAGCTCCAACAACATTAGCTCCTAAAACTGGAGCTCCTACAACAGCTGCACCAACAACAGCAGCTCCTACCACTATGGCTCTTACAACATTAGCCCCTACGACTGGATCCCCTACAACAGCTGCACCCACAACTGAAGCACAAACAACTGCAACTCCTTCGACTGCAGCACCTACCACTGTTGGTCCAACAACTGCAGCACTTACAACAACAGCAGCTACAACTGCCTCACCTACAACAAGCAATCCAACGACGACCGCACCTACAACTGCAGCCCCTACAACTGCCGCACCTACCACAGTCGCTCCTACAACTGTGGCTCCTACGACGGCCGTACCTACAACCGAGGCTCCTACGACTGCAGCACCTATCACTGTTGGTCCAACAACTACAGCACTTACAAAAGCAGCAGCTACAACTGCCTCACCTACAACAAGCAATCCAACGACGACCGCACCTACAACTGCAGCTCCTACGACTGCCGCACCTACCACAGTCGCTCCTACAACTGCGGCTCGTACGACGGCCGTACCTACAACCGAGGCTCCTACGACTGCAGCACCTACAACTGTTGCTGCGACAACTGCAGCACCTACAACTGCCTCACCTACAACCGGTGCTCAAACGACAGCCAAACCTACAACAGTTGCACCAACAACTGCAGCTCCTACCACTATGGCCCCTACAACATTTGCACCTACGACTGGAGCCC
The DNA here is from genome assembly GCA_031216635.1 of Dissostichus eleginoides. Lineage (NCBI taxonomy): Eukaryota > Metazoa > Chordata > Actinopteri > Perciformes > Nototheniidae > Dissostichus > Dissostichus eleginoides. The sequence continues at coordinate 12,492,784 of CM062286.1, read as the reverse complement.
TACAACAGCTGCACCAACAACTGCAGCCTAACAACCATTAGCACCTACAACTGGAGCCCCTACAACCGGCGCTCAAACGACTGCCAACCTACAACAGCTGCACCAACAACTGCAGCTCCTACCACTATGGCTCCTACAACATTAGCACCTACAACTGGAGCCCTACAACAGCTGCACCCACAGCCGAAGGACAACAACTGCAACTCCTACAACTGCCGCACCTACCACAGTCGCTCCTACAACTGCGGCTCCTACGACGGTCGCACCTACAACCGAGGCTCCTACGACTGCAGCACCTACCAATGTTGCTGCTACAATTGCGGAACCTACAATAGCAGCAGTTACAACTGCCTCACCTACAACAAGCAATCCATCGACAACACACCTACAACAGCAGCACCCACAACAGCAGCTCCTACCACTATTGCTCCTACAACTACACCCCATACAACACTTGCACCAACAACCGAGGCTCCTACGACTGCAGCACCTTTCACTGTTGCTGCTACAACTGCAGCACCTACAACAGCGGCACCTACGACTGCCTCACCTACAACCGGCGCTCAAACGACAGCCAAACCTACAACAGCTGCACCCACAACTGCAGCTCCTACCACTATGGCTCCTACAACGTCAGCACCTACGACTGCAGCCCCTACAACAGCTGCACCAACAACTGCAGCTCCTACAACATTAGCACCTACGACTGGAGCCCCTACAACAGCTGCACCCACAACTGAAGCACAAACAACTGCAACTCCTACGACTGCAACACCTACCACTGTTGGTCCTACAACTGCAGCACTTACAACAGCAGCAGCTACAACTGCCTCACCTACAACAAGCAATCCAACGACGAACGCACCTACAACTGCAGCTCCTACGACAGCTGCACCTACAACCGAGGCTCCTACAATTGCAGAACCTACAACAGCAGCAGCTACAACTGCCTCACCTACAACAAGCAATCCATCGATGACCGCACCTACAACTGCAGCACCCACAACAGCACCTCCTACCACTATTGCTCCTACAACTACACCCCATACAACACTTGCACCAACAACGACTGCAGCACCTTTCACTGTTGCTGCTACAACTGCAGCACCTACAACAGCGGCACCTTCGACTGCCTCACCTACAACCGGCGCTCAAACGACAGCCAAACCTACAACAGCTGCACCCAAAACTGCAGCTCCTACCACTATGGCTCCTACAACATTAGCCCCTACAACAGCTGCACCGACAACTGTTGCTGCAACAACTGCAGCACCTACAACAGTAGCACCAACAACTGCGGCTCCTACGACTGCAGCAAAGACCACTGTTGCTGCTACAACTGCAGCCCCTACAACATTGGCACCTACGCCTGCCACACCTACAACCAGCACTCCAATGACGGCCACACCTACAACATCTGCACCCACAAGTGCAACTCCTACAACAGTCCCTCCTACAACTGCAGCACCAACAACTGCAGCTCATACGACTGCAGCACCTACAACAGCTGCACCTACAATTTCAAATCCTACGACTTCCGCACCTACCACAGTCGCTCCTACAACCGGCGCTCAAACGACAGCCAAACCTACAACAGCTGCACCCACAACTGCAGCTCCTACCACTATGGCTCCTACAACTGCCTCACCTACAACCGGCGCTCAAACAACAGCCAAACCTACAACAGCTGCAACCACAACTGAAGCACAAACAACTGCAACAATTAATCCCACTTCAGTCATAGTATTGGGTAAGTAAACACAAGACAATATTGTACCATCATCATTTGAAATACATTTGGAATAGAATGTGCCGCTCAAGCTCAGTTCATAAATAAGTCAGCAACTGAACTCATTCTGAAAACCTCAACAATATTCAGTGTTGTACAGTCCAATCTATGCATCACGAGCTCTACTGCAAACTATCTTATATTCAGTAAGAAAGCTTTGTAATTGAATAATCTCTTATTTACTGATACTGTATATATCGTTACTCATCATTCACTAGATAAGATAATAGAATGTTTGCAAAGACTACTTTTTGAAAGCCTTTTATTATGGTTCTTATTGGTCTGTGAAACTGTAACCAAAGTAAATTTGACATCATACAAGGATAAATATATCCTTTGAGTATTTGCATTAAAATGTATTCACATATTGTTAATATATTTGTTTTACAGCAAGTCCAGTGCCAGATATAATTACAACTGATGCACCAGCAACCACACCAGTTGCAGCAGCAACAAACACAGCAGCCCCGGATCATAGTTATGTTCTAAACGTACAATTGATAGGAGAACCTTTTTCCCCTGCCCTCACTAACCCCAGCAGCAAGGAATACAAAGCACTTGAAAAAAGAATTTTAAATGCGGTGAGTGCATTTTCAAATCACACAAATGTAAAATGAATTGGTTTGAACGTGAATGAACAGTCGGATGGAAAGTTTAAGGTGTCAATGAAAGCTAATCATGGCCTTTTAATGTTACATATCTTCATAATTGCCTTTTAGAAAACTGTGCTTGAAAGCTAATCCTTCAATGTTTTTTCTTTTTGCAGTGTGGTAACATATACAAAACAAAATATCCCAAAACATTTTCCCACTGCCTTTTGAAAGCATTAAGGTAAATAAATATTTGTGATTTGAGTTCTTCTCTGACTATTTATTAATATAGAGTTCAACATGTGTATCTTCTAATATTGGTAGTTAATCATACATATCAAAAGACAATATTATAGTCTCATATTACTTTCCTCATTGTGTTTCTGATACAGTGCCTCAAATGTAAAACGAGTTATTGAAACTCGGGCGACTTTTGAAGCTGTGTTCCATGGGAATACTTCTCAAGCAGAACTCCCAATGAATTCTGCTGTTATTAAAGACTTCGTACAAGCTGTAAACAATCCCAACAATGGCTTCAATCTGAGCATAAATTCCGCCTCAGTCACAATATTAGGTAAGTATCCACAACATAATATTTTGCTTTATCAGTTTGTTAATACAATTATGTTACAAAAAGCAAATAGAGACAATAAACAGAAAATATTTTTAATGAATTGCATTATTTCTTTCTTTTTAACTTACCTAGTTTATAACCAGAAAGTCTACAAAACCAACTTTTGAAAGCTTTTAATTATTTTTCAATTGTTTTTTTCATCAAACAAGCAAAAGGCAATGGATGGTATAGGAACCAATACTTTTACCAAATAAATATGATCTATATATTTTTTTTACAGGAAGTCCAGTGAAAGATCCAACTACAGCTCCCACACCTAGACCTGCTGCAATTACTACTGGAGCACTCATTATAAAAAGGGTGGTTTTCAGGTCTCTTCTAAAGAACTTTACAAGTGACTTGCTGAATCCATCATCTACAGCTTATAGGAATCGAGCTGCAACGATTAAAGAAGAGGTACGTCTCATTCTTAAATGAGCCTACTGTATATGTATACCTACTGTATATGTATATGCAGAGCTCAAGCACACATTCAAAGAACACTTACGTCTTACATTTATTATGTGTTTCCTCTGTAAACAACCTGTTTCCTGTTTCTGCAGCTTACACCGGTTTTCCAGAGTGCATTCCCCTCTTCATTTAAGTCCTTGGAAGTAGTGTCATTCAGGTACTTTGTTAAGACATGTCCGGTTACAATTTTGGAAAAGTGGCCTAAATCTGATTTTTCAAAGACGTTTTTTTTCTTACTTTGGCAGTGATGGATCGATCGTCAACACCATGGATGTTTACTTTTCGAGCACACCTGCTGATTCAGATGATTTTCTGATTGCAAGCGTTTTAATGAGCGCAGCTGCAAGCATCACCGGCTTTGACATTGAGGGGAGCTCCATCTCCGTGAATGGCCTAAGTAAGTAATGCTTAGTGCTACTTTATCCACAGTGCAGTCAAAAGGTGCACAATTGTTTAACTAATGTTTGTTCTTATCCTTATTTTCAGCTTCAAGTGGAGTAAGCCATAACATCAGTCTCATGACCGCATCCTGCCTAGCACTGTTGTCATGGCTACTGTCAAGCCAACAATGGCAGTAGTGCTGATTTCCATCATTGAAAAACGACTCTGGTGTATTAATTATTGTACAGCTTGAATACTAAGCATAACAGTATAAACTTGGGATGTAGATGTAAATTATGTTCACTAAGCACTTTCCTTTAGAACTATCTTTCTTCGTGATGGTTTTTAATAATGTATTTTTTAATTATAAAGGAAAACATATAGCTCCCTGTGGGCTGCACATCCTAACACTGAACTAATGCATACCGTTTCATCATGAAATGTTCTTTTATAAAAACTATTTATTTATACAATCTTGCACAGCTGTATTTTGTTAGATGTCCTGTTGATTGCACAATTTCTGTCTGAAATAACTTGTGACAATGACGGAAATAAAACATTTTTAAAGAAATGAATTTGTCTCTCTTGTGATGTTTTGACATTTAGGTGGCAAAATGTATCACGGTATGTTTATTGTCAGGAGCTTTAAAAAAAAAAAAAAAATGTAAGCAAAGATGATGTTTACAGAGAATAAATCCCTGCTAAATTCTTAACTCCGGCGATACTGGTTATTTATCAGAGAGCTCAAGCACCAACTAAAATAGTTGAACTATTACAAGCCATTCAACCCTAACCCATGCAACATTCCTACTTACATTTTTAGAAGATTACAGAGACATAAAGGGGAATATATTAAAAGAAAAAACCAGATCACCATATAACATTTCACCTAATATGTTCACCTGGAGATTTGGAAACCCCACATCCCCTTAAAGAAACAAACATGCAACTTGATTCTTGAAGAGTTGTATCATAAAGTCAGCAAAAAATAGCCTTTACTGTCCTTACACTTCACTGAACAGCTGTTATTAGTTGAATAATGTCTGAATCAGAATCAGAAATACTTTAATAATCCCAGGGGGGTGGTTTTTTGTGACAGTTGTTCCCTTTTAGAATGAATAAAATAAAAGTTACATACAATAAAATATAATGTATTATAGAATATAAGAAGTAAGAATAAACTGCTTTTGTAGCAGTTTATTTATTTGCATTTTCTGCTGCCTGGTCCACAAATAGAGACTGACTTTTGGTGTCTAATGCAATGCATAACAATACATCACATCAATACAGGAACATGTCGTCTCAAACACTCTCTTGTAGTGGCAATTTCTTATATTACTTTATATGGTAAAACCAAATGATGATATTATGCTGAGAAATTGTTTGGTCAGCTCAACCTACAAGCTTGTATAAAGAACTACTAAGACAACTCTGTCTGCTTTCACCAGTTTATTATTGATTACTCTCATTGTACATCTTTACAGTATTGGCGAGGTTAAAATATCCACCACAAACTTGGTGTCAGAAAGTGGGATCTCTGCAAGTTCGATTGGGGACACCCAGGGACGCTGGTTTCCTCGGATTATCCTCTACCTCGACAGAAAGTATTACGGGACGAGAGGACCAGCGCCTGAGTGAAACTGATGGACTTCACGAGATCCAACAAACTCAATTCCTCTAAAATATCTGGTGAGATGTACAATTTCTAATTGTTTAAAAGTAAAAGTAAAATAAACTCCATGACATCTGCAGTGGGTGGCTAACTGCAAAAGAGGAACTAGCAACATCCAACGTAAATAAAGTTACGGCAATAGTTTTGTGATTTGTACGAGGAAACAAATATAAGAAAAATAGTTTTGTGATTTGTACGTGGAAACAAATATAAGATCACCGACGGGTGAGCAGTGTTTGATCGACACTTGACAAAGGGATTTTGAAGCCAATCTAGATTTATCTAGAGATGGGACAAAACAAAGTAAGGGGGCTGAGACATGACATCCATAGTGGATGTCATGCGAGACAAATATGGTGAAGACAGCTTATCAAAGTTGGACATATGGAAGGAAATGTTCGGATTTCCAAAGGGAGGTTCTTTGAGTAAAATAAAGATCAAAGACCTAAAGGATAAATTCCAAGATTATGAGGATGGAATGAGAAAGCAAAATAAAGTTAAAGTAAAGGAGTTGGAGAAGATAGAAAGTCACAGAAAAAGTTTGAAATATTGGGAGGATGAAGCAGAATGCCGTGAAAGGAGGCAGTTAGCCTCAGCGTTAAAGAAAATAAAGGTGGATGATGAAAGTGAAGGAAAGAGGGAAAATAAATGTTGTCCGAAACCACACAATCCATTCCACCAGACATCCACTTCTCTGTATCCTTCTCTTGCAGGCACGGGGAACCCTCTCCTCGACCCAGGATACCCTTTCCCAGAGGAGGGAGACCCACCTCAGCAACGCTTTCCTCAACGGTCTCACAGCCCCCATCTCTACATCTGTAAAAGAAACCTGCATTGGAGTGATGGATGGCGCCAGACTTGAAGAAATCCGCAGGCATGCCGTTCACGCCCAACACCGCCTGAACGAAGAAAAGGTCAACGACGACAAGAAAAGACGTGACAGAAAAGAAAAAGCCCAACTGACCATGGTCCAAGCTGTTACAGGTTGGTCACACCAACCCCAAGGCGACAACCGTGGCTGAGGAGGGTTCAGAGGCAGAGTTGGTTTCAGAGGCAGAGGCAGAGGACGTGGTGGCGAAGAAAAAAACACCCAAGGTGGACAAGGGAGAGGCCACCAAACCAACCAAGAAGCAAGGGAAGATGGAAGCTGTTTCATCTGCCGATCCAAAGACCACTGGGTCAATGACTGTCCAAAAGCCGCATGGAACCAGAACCGGGGAAATCAACAGCAAGGGGGAACTTCAGACTGATGCGCGGAAGAGGAGGAAAGGAGGGTCCGGTCGAGCGAGACGGAACCTCTGCCTGCAGCATCAAAACAGGGAAGTGACACACACACACACATCATGCAAGCTATTGATAGATTAGAACACATGCCTGTGGTTAAAGATGGTACATATTTGAAATATGACACTGAAACAGCATTTAAGAAATTTCCCACACTTACTCTAGCAATCATGGGTGTTGATGTTACATTTTTGGTTGACTCAGGGGCCACACACTTCGTGGTAAAAATGGCAGATTTGCCAAATTGTAAATTTAGTGGTAGATTTATCCACTCAATAGGAGCGGCAGGTGTAACTATAAAGGAGAAGTTTTCAGTACCAGTCCAGTGTAGAGATAACGGTGATGACAGCCACCCATTTCCCACATCAGTCAAACACAGTTTCCTTCTGTCATCTGTCTGCCCTATACATTTACTGGGCAGAGATCTGATCCTCCGGTTTGGCCTTGACCTCATTTCTACAAATGAGGGTCTAAAAGTCAGACGACCATCCCCTACGATGGTCCAAAAACTCTCATTTGACGAGGAATTGTGGTTTGTGTATCAATGGCTTGCTACATTTCCTGATTCTCAGAAACTGTTGCGTTTTGCCCGTCAGCGTGTCCCACCACTGGCTGTGTTTATGGAAGCTCCTCATTTACATTGGACTGCTAGCATTTCTGATGATACATGCAAATACTATGATGAACAGTTTCTGTTGGAATGTGTGAATGACGAAATCATGCTTAAAACAATGTATTGGAGCTCGCTGCGCAGTGCTATTTCTGTCACACTCACACCCACACAACACAAGCTGTATAAAATCCCAGGGGTGGTCCCGCACATTTCACCAGAAAGGGGCCCCACTGTTTTTCCGGTTAAAAAGATCTGTGACAAACCCCCTGACGAATGGAGATTTGTGCAGGATTTACGAGCTGTGAATGAAGCCGTACATGCACGTGCACCGCTCGTTCCAAATCCTTATCTGATTCTCTCTCAAGTTCCAGCCTCTGCAGCATTTTTCACTGTTGTAGAACTCTCAAATGCATTTTTCAGTGTCCCTGTACACAAAGACAGTCAATTTTGGTTTGCATTTGAATACGATGGCAAACCTTACACATTCACACGTTTGTGTCAAGGCTACTGCGAATCTCCTACTGTGTACAACCAAGCATTGTGTACAAGTTTGGCCTCTCTACAGGTTTCTAAAGGCACCGCACTGATACAGTATGTTGATGATCTTATGATTTGCGCACCCACAGCTGAACAATGTGAAACCGACACCATTGCTCTGTTAAAACACCTCGCAGCCGAGGGCCACAAGGCCAGTTTGTCTAAACTCCAATATGTACAAAAAACAGTTACATTTTTAGGTCACATCATTTCAGGGGAGGGGAAAACGCTTTCAGATAAGCGTATTGCATCATTGGCTGCTCTGCCAAAACTTGTCACTAAGCGACAGATGATGTCATTTTTGGTTATGTGTTCGTATTGCAGGTCATTCATTCCTAACTATTCTCCGCTCGAACAGCCACTCCGCATATCACCGGTTTGAAACCTGCAGATCGCCTTAAATGGACGCCAGAAGCCGATAAAGCCTTCATGAACATGAAGCTGGCTCTCCAATCCCCTCCGACGCTAGGTCTACCTGATCCTACCAAGCCTTTTACACAGGCAGTGGATGAACACGATGGGTGTATGACCTCAGTTCTTCTTCAAGATCATGGGGGAAAACAGAGGCCTGTTGTCTATTTCTCCCCCTATCTAGACCCTGTAGCTGCTGGCCTGCCAAAATGTCTCCGTGCAGTTGCTGCAGCTGAAAAAGCTCTCATCTCCTCACGTGACATTGTAGGTTATGCACCTTTGACACTGTTGGTTCCACATGCTGTTTCTCTCATCCTCTGTGAACAGAGAACATCACACCTCTCTGCTGCACGTTATCTTAGGTATCACACATGCCTGTTAGTTTTAGACATGCCTAATGTTGAAGTCAAACGCTGTACCACTCTGAACCCAGCATCTCTTATGCCTCTCCCAGAAGAGGGTGACGAACATGACTGTGTTGCCGAGCTTCTTATTTTATGTACTCCCAGACCTGACTTAAAAGATGTACCCCTGACCAACCCTGACCTAATTTTGTATGTTGATGGGTCCGCCTCTCGCGACCCTGTGGGCACTAATCGGGTGGGTTTCTCTGTTGTTTCAGATTCTGCTGTCCTCTGTTCCGGACCGCTCCCATGCCACCTCTCAGCACAAGCAGCAGAGCTCGTAGCACTCACTGAGGCCTGCACTTTTGCAAAAGGCAAATCTGTAAATATCTAGCAAAATGCTGCGCAGACACAGGTTTATCCTGGACACAAGCCCTGCCCATTGTGCTGATGTACATGAGGATGCGGAAACGAACACGGAGTCAACTCAGCCCTTTTGAGATCCTTTTTGCAGCTCCTCCACAGATTGGACTCAAGGCGCCAGGATGTCCTCTCCCCTCCACAACTTTGTGTGAGGATGCTATGTTGTCATATTGTGTTAACCTGTCATCCAATTGAGCAGATATCAGACGCCAGGTAGCGGCAGCTCTACCTAACCCTGCTACTGGTCCACTCCACCGTATCCAACCAGGCGACTTCGTGCTGGTCAAGGACTTCCGGAGAAAGAGCTGGAAATCCAACCGTTGGCAAGGTCCCTACCAGGTGCTTCTCGTCACCAAGACAGCGGTCAAGGTCGCAGAGAGAGCCACGTGGGTCCACGCCAACCACTGCAAAGCCGTAGTCACAGGCCAGGAGAGACGGTATAAACAGACGACAACAAGTGACGTGCCAAGTCACCACCAGCACCACACACGCAGTACATACACCCTAGTACCACAAACAAGAATCATGGGCGAGGGCCAGCTGTGCTGTTTCATATGCCTCTGGTTCCTTGTCTGTGCCGTCATTGTGTGGGGTTTAATTGATATGGTCATGAAGGCACGGGCTCAGTCAGACTAGACACATCCACTAAGGAGACGACGACACCAACATAAACTTTGTGCCTGATAACTGGCGAGTGATTGAAGATGGAGCCCCTCGACAAGAATTAGCTAACGCCCTAGACATGCGCCAACGCAATCGTGAGCTTAGAGAAAAGTGTAGAACCCTGGCTCACATCGGAAGGGTGGGAAGCCTGGCTAGCCAGAATAGTCACGCCACTCCTCACCATCATAGCCTTGCTCTTCTGCTGTACATGCTGTGTAGTTCCCCTCATGAAGAAATGTTTTTCTAGTATGATCTCCTCTGCATTTGTACAATACATCGCTCTCTCTCAAACCACTGACAATGTTACGGCCAACCCAGATTCAGCCCCCACTGATTCCGACACTGAAGAGTCGGACACCGAACTGTAAAATTGCGTGTAAGATTGCCATTCCCTCGTTTCAGTATTCTTTTGCTTTCCACATACGGAGTCTGTCCTCCACAAAAACAGCCACTTTCCATGATATGTTTATGATGTGTTTACTTAAACCAGCGATGGGGTGTATTCATTGATCTGTTATATCAGTCTATCCTGTCATTTGTTTTATTTTCATGATTGATCAGAGTATGATCAAAAGGAGGGAATGTAGTAGCAATTTCTTATATTACTTTATATGGTAAAACCAAATAATGATATTATGCTGAGAAATTGTTTGGTCAGCTCAACCTGTTGTATCCCACGGTAGCTTCCTGCCAAGGTCGTATTTGAACAATGAGGCTCTTGTTCCTTACGAGAGCATTGCAAGATAACAGTCAGGAGAAGGTGTTATCTCTTTTCTTCTGCACAGCAACAGTCCTCTATAAATCACACACACACATTTGCCTCTGTGTCCACTCCTGCAAACTACTTTGTATTTTGCATGACCTGTACCTACAAGCTTGTATAAAGAACTACTAAGACAACTCTGTCTGCTTTCACCAGTTTATTATTGATTACTCTCATTGTACATCTTTACAGTATTGATGAGGTTAAAATATCCACCACACTCTCCTTGGGGTTCTACTCAGAATCTGCAAACATACCATCTGTCATGATATTAGTTTTTGTTTATAGTTTCCTGTTTTATTTTGAAATGTATTTTCCTCATTGTGCCTCTTTTGGTTTTACTTCCTGTGTTTTCCCTCCTGTGTCTGATTGTCTGAGGCCCAATTCCAAACCGCCCCCTACACCCAACCCCTATACATACTACCCCTCCGATTGCGCGTTCACGCGGAGGGTCCGCCACATTAAGTGCTGTTCCAAACCAACAAGTGTTGAGGGGTAGTTGGTTATCAAGCCCTCCAGCAGCGATTCTGCATCGCACCTGACTTCACCTGCTCTCTACCTGACCGACTCAACGCTGTGTGTGTCCGTCATGAAACATGCTGCATACAAATAGGTCCTGCAAACATTAACTGATAACTGCACACAAGATAGACATTTAATTTTAATATCGTCATACAGATTTAAACAACTTCACGTTACCTCGTATTGTTTTTAACTCAGGATCATATACCCGTGTTTAGTTTAGGATTCTGCAGAGTTGCCGAGAAGCCTAAAGTAGGCGGTGTCGGCCACAAATGTCTCAACAGTGACGTCAGAGTCTAACTCCCGCCTGCTCCAAATAAGGGCAAAGAGGCGGAGCTGAGGCGGAGCCGAGGCGGGACCTCCTGTTACCGAGCTGGAAGTTCCAGAGCTAGCTGAGGCTACCAAGCTAAGCTAACATGCTCCCCATCTGCACACTGCCGTCGCATTTTACGTTTCTATGGTAAGCGGACATGAAACTATTCAGCAAAACTATAAATAATAATCTCAGTTATTGAGTTTTTAGCATAATACTTCAGAATCTTAAAATCTCTTAACGTTTGTATGCAATTGTGCTAAATTCAACACTGGAATCAAGCAAATATTAATATGTTGCATGACATTATTTATTTATATTTTGCTATCACTTAATTATACGTTTAATACATTTAAGTCAAGCTAAGGTACATGTGATGGTAGCTAGTTAGTGCTCTTACCTGTGATGCCTCCTCCAAACCAGTGGGCATGGGGGCCAGTGAGCAAAAAAACAACAATATTCACGAAACTGTGTCTCAGGGCTTCTTAACATTTAACAACCTATTAATGTGTCATACCCACTTAACGGGAAGAAACTCAGCTAACTGAAAATATGAACCTTTTTTAGCTAAACGAAACACAAGGGTAATAACAAGCCTCTGAATTAGCACTGAGCGAAAAAATGCTAACGCACTTAGCACAGAACTCACGGTAGAAATATGTATTACTTATCGGATCTGCACAAAACAAGATATCAGATTAAAGCTGAGGTATAAGTATCATCACTGTGCGACCAAAACTCAGGCAAAGGCAAACCAAGACAACACACAACGTAGCTTTACGGAGCAAAAACGGCAAATACGTCTTACCTTTGCTGTTTTCTGATCAAAAGTTGTGTTCAATGGCATTACAACGATAAAAACGCTGCTGAAGGTTAATCCAATGTGTCTGTGTCACTTTGAAATGATTACTGATAACCCATCATTCAATTTTTGTACAAAACGGAGATTTCTTATAGAGTGTGTGTGAACTACAACCCAGCTTCCGGTTTTGGGCATGCCTCACTCTATTCACCAATGGTAATGTTTAGATGGATTTTAGGAACTTCCCCTCGATTCTATTGGCTCTAACGGTTAAAAGAGGTGTCAATCATCAAAATCGACCGAGGGGGCCAGAGATATGGCAAATCCACCCAAATGACCCCAGAAGTGTTTCATGTTTTGCTAAACCTCTCTAAAAAGGGCAAATGTCATTTGTTTTGCATCAATCTTGATACAGGGTACTTATTATATGTTATAGTTTGGATTCCTAAAGCTTTTAGTCTAATATCCCATCATTCAAAGGTGGTTTTCACCAGGGCCGGTTTTTGGCATAGGCGACATAGGCGGTCGACTAGGGGTCCAGTTCTGGGGGGGCGCTGCGCTGGTAGCTCTGGGAGGAAAAAAAAAATGTTGACCGTTGGTGCTCAAACCCAAATGTTCGACCTTGATGTAACAACATTCATAATTAAGTAAAGGTAACACCCTTTTCACCCGGTTACACTTTTCATTTGCCCTGTACGATGGGCGCTGTACTGTAAGTGATGAAAGTGGGGATGTTGGCTTATCAGGCGCCCGCAGCTCACAGCCAAAGTGCGAGTGAGCGTGGGCGCGAGCGAGGAGAGAAGAGGGCGCACCGGTACCGGCGCTGTTGTTATTAGCATCTGGTGCTAGCTGCGCTAACGGATATAAGGAGAAGATGTTTCTACAACAAGGTGTCAGACTGAGAGGCTCAGTGAGGTAAAGGACTTTCTCAGTGTTTAGATAGTTAACTTTAGTCTAAGTTATCTCAGTGGGTCTCAAACGTTTTGATCACAATTTATGTAAACAAATATTTCCAAGGCACTCCCTTATAATTATTGGATAAACAGGTTTGAAATCATTTCAATGTATACTATAGGACAGTAAACCAAAAATATCGTTTAAAACTGGAGAGATAAAAAAATATGCATACATAATAAATGTTAACTAGGTAAAATAAGATATGAATGAACAACACAAATAAAATAAGTTACATTTATTTGTTATTGGCTATGGTAGGTTATTGGTTAAGTTCACATATTTGATTATTAAAATGTAAACCGATCTTTTTCATATTGGTGTTTTAGAGTTGTACCCCCTAGATCTAGTCTGTAGTAATTGTGTGTTCAACAGTGATGCAAACACAGGTATGGTGAAAAAAGAGAGAACTATTCGAAGCAGAAAAAGAACAGCGTAATATACCATCTGACAAAGGCCTGTGCTATAATGCTTCAATTAACTGGCTATTCTTTATAATATACTCAGATCAATAGGAGACAGAGATGTCAAGTTATAAATCAAGGGTTTTTATCATTATTTACTGGTAGATATTATCAAGGGTGTAACTTTGGTTTAAGAAGTGGGGGACACACAAAACAGGGGGTCCTCCGCAATGAAACATATATTATCATTATATATAATGAGTGTGCAAACTTATCTAGTATCCTATCCATATGAACCTGTTTATTTGTGGGGGAACCTCACCTCCTCTAGGGGGTCCAGGGGCATGCTCCCCCGGGAAGATTGTTTTCTTTAAATTGAAGTTAAATGCATCAATCTGGTGCACTTTGAGGGCAACATGAAGAGATTTATGGATACAGCTCTCAACACTCATATAAAACAGAACTGTATAATGCTTCAATTAACTGGCTATTCTTCATAATATAATCAGATCAAGAGGAGATAGATGTTAAGTTATAAATCAAGGGTTTTTATTATTATTTACAGGTAGATATTATACACTTTTGACTTTAAGGGCTTCAGTTTCTCTTCTTCTTCTTTGCTTGCGAAAGTGTTTCTACTGCTTTACGTCTGCTTTACTAACTGCTTTTGCTTTACAGCTTCACGCAACCGACTGGTGCTGCTGCTGCTGCGTCATGACGTCACCGGTGCTTATCAGGCTCTAGCTCCGAACCGGCCCTGGAACTGCGTTGGTGGTGGGGCATTAGTTCGCCGGACCCTCGCAGCTTGGTTACAGCGCAGAAGTGCGCCGCATTTGCGCATGACTGATGTGCAACAACATGTGACTCCTCTGTTTGTCTTCTGTTGGTCGCTTGTTAGCAGACCCTTCACGATAGCAGAGCAAAGAGAAGGCGTAGAGCGAGGGATCATTGTCCACTAGTCGTGCTCGCGGATGGATACAAAAATATACTTTGGCGGCCGTTAATAGGCTATACGTGGGCGGCCCGCCCAAGTAAAGTATATGTTTTGAAGTGAGAAGTTGTCCTTCAGTCCGTGAGTCAGACCCCCCCCAAACGAAAACTCTTCGTTCTACACGAATGACACAAGTCACCCAAATCAGCGTTAAAAAGCGGGAGGCGCCGAAAAGCGACTAATTTGCATCACTGGTTCAAAGTGCACCAGATTGAAGCATTTTACTTTAAAATGTTCAAACATTTCTTCCCGGGGGGGCATACCCCCAGACCCCCTAGAGGATGTGATGTCCATCCCCCAATTCAAACATGTTCATACACTAATGAATACATTTGAAGCCTTTTTGATGTATACCTATGTCAATAAGTTTCTGTTTTTGTAGTGCATTTGTCTTTTGTAGAGATTTTTCATTCATTCTTTATATATTCTATTGTGTATTCCTTGGATACTCTATTGATCTTTTCTACTGTACGATTCTCTGGCTGGGGAGGGCAGCAAATTGGCTAAAACCGGCCCTGGTTTTCACTATAATTAATGTTTTTTTTTGGACGGACACTATAATTTAATTGTTTTTACTATGTTCAATCTGAATTTACTTTAAAATAAAAACATTTATATTGATTCTGACTTTTCTACATCCAACTCACAGGTTTGTCATTGCTTTGAGAAAAAATATTATTAATTTACCCCTTTTAGAAAGGAAGATATAGTAATTTGTTCTGGGAATGTCATTTTTGAGCCTGAGACCTGAAAAACAGGCTTGGGCACACTTGGCTTTCAACTGCATGCACTGGATGTTCTGTCCATTTTATTGACAACTTTAGATGGACTTAACAAGTATGACATTTCTTCACTTCTAAGCTATTTCACTCCCTGCATCATCTGTCTGTTCCTTCCGCCAAGGACAAGAGACAAGAGGAATCAAAACAGGAGAAAGAGGTGACAGAGCGATGAGAAAACCTTGCCTCTCCTGCCCTTTACCAACACCAATACTCTTCCTCCCCTCAACAAAAAAAGAATGGTGAACCTGCCAAGAAACAGTAAGCACTCAACTGATTGTTTGTACTTATCAAATTAGCAGCGATGGTTAACCTGTGTGTACAAAAAGTGTGTACCAAATACAGAGGCATCGTTCTACGGTGGCTGAGAGGTGCAATCGACAATTACAAAGTGTGAAACACTTTAACAAAGCTTGAGACAAATTTACATTTTATAATTTTTTTTTACATTTTATAAAACAAATTTACATTTTATAAAACAAAAAACACTTTTATCAAAGAAAAAACAATTTAACAAGATGCAAAACACTTTTAAAAAGCTAGAGACAAATTTACAAGTGTCGAAACACTTTAACATTTCCCGAAACACTTTAAAATTTCCCGAAAAACTTTAACATTTGCCGACACACTTTAACATTTGCCGAAACACAGTCAGTGGACCTACGAGGTCGACATTGACATGGTCAAACCTCCTCTCAGGAACCGCAAAAAGTTTGAAAGGGGCCCTAGTATGGCGGTGCACTTTAGCCCGTTGACAGGCCACGCATGAGTCGACCCAGGACTTCACGTCCTTTTTAAGCCCCTGCCACACAAACTTCTGCGACACCAACTGTCCCGCTGTCTCAGGCTGAGAAATCCACGGAGCTGCAGCTGAGAAAAATAAGGCTGGCTGTGTGTGTGTGTGTGTGAGGAGCTCCGCGGATTGGTCCATTTGGATCGTCGTTACGTTACTTGGTTCCCGGAAGATAAAAATGGAAAAAAAATCTCCAACGAGGCGTTCTGGGGCAGCATAGACACGTATTTTCTGTGTTAGAGTTTTACTCGCTACAGGGTGTACTTTGAGGGTTTGTGACTTTGCAGACCGTTTACATGCAGAAAAAGCTACATAACATACAAATACAAGGGGATGGGTAATAACCGGAAAAGTATGACATGGGACCTTTAAAGTGTTTCGGGAAATGTTAAAGTGTTTCGACACTTGTACATTTGTCTCTAGCTTTGTAAAAGTTTTTTGCTAATGTCATTTTGTTTTAGAAAATGTAAATTTGTTTTATAAAATGCAAATTTGTCTCAAGCTTTGTTAAAGTGTTTCACACTTTGTAATTGTCGATTGCACCTCTCAGCCACCGTAGTACGGGCATCACTATACTTAGCGTTCCCACACAAGTTAACTCCAAGGTGCTGGAAAGAAGGGTTTGGCCGATAGTCAAACCTCGTATTTGTATTTACTTGCATCTCTTCACGCTCCATTAAGATCTCACTTTGAATCTATTTTTATATGTTTTCATAACCTACTGTTACGCAGGTTGAATCTTATTCAACATTCACATATTTGGAATGCAAGACACACAAAATAAGTTTCCCATGACACTGAGCCAGTAGCTCAGCGGCTGTGTCCTCTGCCTCTGAATGGGTGTGATTGTTGTCTTATGATGTGAGCACTTTTCTATTCTATGAGTGGTGATAAAGACAACAAAAGCGCAAAAAAGTAACCTGTATAACCTGTTTCAATAATTATAACCTTGGCCCGACATATCTTAGGCGCCAATAGTCTATGTAAAATGTATGCTTATGAAACTAGGGCAATATTCTTATTGTGGTATTATTTGCCTGCTGTGCTCATTGTGTTTGCCGTGACTTGGGAATGGATGGACCAAGTCGCCCCCCCGGGTTTTAATGGGCTGGACAGGAGCGTGGGGAGGGGTTGCATGGGAAAGTGTTTAAACTTACAACATTGAAAGTAGCGAGGTCATGTGCAGAGACTGTGCGGAGACTTAGAGTATACAAAGAGAGTGCTGCCAGGTGGGAAGATAAAGATTGTTATGATCACCCCATGTTGACCCCATGAATTGTTTACCCCATGGCTGCCATGAAGATGGCCTGGGACTTATCAGCGGGCGCAGTAGATCCAAACCCCCACGCTCTGTACGGAGTGGAAGACGGTCTCCAGGGCAGCAATGGCTGACTCACTCTGATTCGCTGCCTAGGGCTCGCCCAGGAGTGAATCCACCAGTAGATAACACCTAGGGAGGAGCAACCGACACAACTGCTCCCACACAACTCCTCCCCGTTTGTGTGTATAAATATTTTGACTTCTTTATACTCGGGGCCCCTGTTCTGTCTGACTGTCTGATACGTATATCGCACGGTAGTAGAACCAGGGCCCGAAATACTTCGTTATATTGTACTGTTGCTTTTACCATTAAATCAGCTTATTGTTAACCTCATATCTCTGTGTCTGAGTCCTTCCTTTTATAGCAGACCACTCATCAACGAACGGCGCGGAGCGGGCTCGAACCTTCAACCACTCCAAAGGGTGGCCCTCCAACAATTTGCAGTCCGGTTTCCACTTCCAAGAAATGTAAAAGTCCAACCTGTGATTGGGTTTTATTCATTGCTAAGGTGTGAAAACTAATCTGAACAATTTGCAGTTAACATCCCGTTCCAAAATGTAATCACTTCATAAGTTTAGCCGAATAGAAATAAGATTGAAATGTCCACAATTAAAACAACAATATTTAGATGTGAGGCCTAAAAAGTTTCAAAGTGATCTTGAAATTTGACTACTTAATTCTAAATAATTAATTGTTGTGTCCAAGTGAACATTTATCTTTAAAAATGAATTAACCGTTTGTCTTTTGCTTTATTTGAATTTCAGTAAAAAATATATTTTGCAATATAATATAAATAATAAATAATAATAAATAATAATATAAATAAATCGTAAATCAGAAAAGAGAGATTATTTTGAAAGGATAAAGGCTTTTGATTCTCAAACCAGGCAAACCAGATTCTTCCATTAAATTCATTATCAATTTGGTCGAACATGTAAGACCATTAATTGAACCAGTAAGTGAATAACCCTGTGATTTTTTTTTTTTTACTCAGGCAAACCTCATTTTTTAGAATGATTTTAAACACTTGTCTAAACCTGTCTTGTGCACACTTTAAAACTGGTTTAACACACACCTGCATATAAATAACAACCTGCCCTCTATTTTTATTCTGTGAACTGTAGCTCTTCAACTGCACTCTATCCCCTCATCAGATAAATGTGAATACAATTCCTTGTTTCCTCCAGTCTTCCTCATTTGTTTCCACTTGCCATAGTCTTCATGACATGTAAATAACCAAAATATAATTCATATTCTCCTTACTGGTTTTTCCATTACACTTCTATAATTTGGGCTTGTCATTAAACTGATATAAAAGTATGGGTGTGGTTTAAAAACAAATTTAAAGTGACAAACTTGTCTTCTGACAAACAATTTGCTTCAATTGTTAAATTGAAACATTCTATATATTCTGCTGACTTTAAGGTAAAAAAAAACACATCTGTTCAACATTTAAACATAAAGAAATAAAGAAATTAAATATAACAATAACATATTGGATAATGTTGAATTTATTACAGTAATTGATACTTCAGAATAATAATTGCAGTTGTTTGTTGTCAATTTCTCACTGCTCCCATAGCACGTCAATAACAATCTATATTTTTGTCACAACCTACAATTACACTGCTCAAACTGCCTTCAACATTCCCATGGATGGAATGCACCAGCATCGTCTTTTGCTAGACAAAGGAAGCAATACAAAGAAGGGTGTATGAAATAAAACTGAACAAAGATGCTGACAGATTGATAACCGAAATTGGGTGTGTGCCTCGACTAGCTAGACTAGTTTGCATTCATGACTGTCCAACATGTAATCTTTTCATTATATCTCCTTTTAGTTATTTGTGAAATTTTTTTATTTCAAGTACACTATGAATAAAAAATGTCTGACAGTAACTTTGACCCTTGACTAACATATTCTAACCAGTTCATCCTTGAAGGGCCAAAATGGGAGAATGCCAAGGCCCCTCAGGCCATCAGCAGAAACATTGACAGCTGAAATAATGTACCCTGTACTTGGGCTTTGTTCTTTTCAAGGTGTAACAACATTTCTAAAATGTATGACATGTGAACCACGTCATTAGCCATTATTCCATTCAAATATAAAGGCTCAAATAGTTGTGGAGTGTCACATAAGGCAAAAGGTTTGAAATATAACATTTGTGAAACTGGCTAGATTTAAAGATACTGGAATATTATAACACTTTAAAAGGGGGATTTATTTTTACCTAATTTTTGGTAAGTACATGTTTAAGTCTATATGTAATGCTTTATATGTCTCACACTTATTAACTAAAATTGTTATTGATGTGAATGTGGATTTTCTCTTCCGGAGGCAGTTTAATCTCGATCTTGTGGAGTTTCAGCCGGCATCCACAGACCTGTAGCAAACATTGTTGCTGTTGCTAACTAGAGTAGCTAAAAAGTTCATTATATTGTGCTGATCATTTATAGGAAAAGGATTTAATAAACTTAACTTAATTTATATCCTACATTGTAAGCATCGTTTCTAGGTCCAGGGTGTTAATGTGAGTCATATATTTAGATATATATATATATATATATAAATATATGCATAGATAAATATATATGTATAGATATATGTATATATATGTATACATGTATTTATATTTATATAATATATTATTATAAATATTATATTATAAATATTATATTATACATAATATTATAATATATTTATATATATTTATATATTTGATCAATGTTTTATCTTGTTGTGATATCTTGTTTTAACAGTTACTATATAATTGTATTTACGGTTTTTGTATTATTTATTTACCTTGTGTGAATCTGTACTGTGTTGCTTCATTCTCACTCTCTTGCTGCTTTTACTCCTGAATTTCCCCACAGAGATAAATAAAGGGCCGTCTTATCTTATCTTATATATAATTAATCATATGAAAGTGTGATATCAAATAGTTTTAGGCTGTATACCACCAATACATGAGCATACAAATAAATGGGGTTCTAGCAGCACCTATATTGATTTTGTTCTCATTAATGAGGTCTAAACCACGCAGCTTGCTGCTAGACGCCAAACCTTTCTGTTTTCATTATTCATAATTTCATTTTCTCTTTGGTCAACTTAGTTGCACATTTTACATCAACTATTTGCTTGGCTTGGCTTGGATTATAAGTCTTTCATTTATTTAATTTATAAATTGATCTGCATCTTTTCTTGAATGGTCTGCTTTAACGATGTCAAATTGTGCCATCTTCTCTATTATATCCCCAAACTATTTTTGGAGGCATACCACATTTGATTTGCAAGAGAAAGTTTATGTATGTGAACAATTGTTTTTGAAAAAATAAAACTTAAGACTTATGAGTCTACATTTTACTAAATGAATAAAATAATTCAGATTAAAAAAAAAAAATCTAGTATTGTTATGAGTGATGTCATTGGAAGATTAAATATTGTTTACTATTAAATTGGTAATAATTCTTCTGAGTGGTTACTGAAAACCATAAACAGTTTTGATAGGCTGTTCCTGTGAGTAAGCCTCTGCATTGTTTGATTTTATAGATTCAAAGGAAGCCAGGATGGGTGTTGGCTGGGTCGTATCAATCTTCTTGATTTTAATAGGTAAGATGGGTGTGTCTGATGTAAATTGATTGCTTTAAAATGTCTTTATTGAATGGAAGAAAAAGGTTGTAAACATAAACAACATAATCATAAGCAAATGTACGGTTGTTCTAATACAAGTCAGAGTATATTGATATATTTTATAAAACCATTAGTGAATGAAAAAGCTAAAGATCCTGTGTTTTGAAATATTATATTCTTTGGGATTTATTTGAGCTACAACAACTTCTGCAGCACAATCAAGTGCAGCACCTACAACTGCTGCTCCTACAACAAAAGCACCTACAACTGCGGCACCTACGACATCAGCACCAGCAACTGCTGTTCCTACGACAGCAGCATCAACTACCGTTGCCCCTGCAACAGCTGCACCAACAACTGCTGCTCCTACGACTGCGGCACATTCAACGCCAGGACCTACAACTGCTGTTCCTACGACAGCAGCACCAACTACCATCGCCCCTACAACAGCTGCACCTAGCACTGCTGCCCCTACAACAGTGGCACCTACAACAGCAGCACCAACAACTGCTGTTCCTCCTACGACTGCAGCACCAACTACCGTCGCCCCTACAACAGCTGCGCCTACTACTGCTGCATCTACAACTGCGGCGCCTACAACAGCAGCACCAACAACTGCTGTTCCTACAACAGCAGCACCAACTACCGTCGCCCCTACAACAGCTGCACCAACAACTGCTGCATCTACGACTGCGGCACATACAACACCAGGACTTACAACTGCTGTTCCTACGACAGCAGCACCAACTACCATCGCCCCTACAACAGCTGCACCTAGCACTGCTGCCCCTACAACAGTGGCACCTACAACAGCAGCACCAACAACTGCTGTTCCTCCTACGACTGCAGCACCAACTACCGTCGCCCCTACAACAGCTGCGCCTACTACTGCTGCATCTACAACTGCGGCGCCTACAACAGCAGCACCAACAACTGCTGTTCCTACAACAGCAGCACCAACTACCGTCGCCCCTACAACAGCTGCACCAACAACTGCTGCACCTACGACTGCGGCACATACAACACCAGGACTTACAACTGCTGTTCCTACGACAGCAGCACCAACTACCGTCACCCCTACAACAGCTGCACGTACGACTGTTGCTCCTACAACACTAGCACCTACGTCTGCTGCACCAACAACTGCAGTGCCTACGACTGTAGCACATACAACTGTGGCCCCTACTACAGCTTCACCAACAACCACTGCAACAACAACTGCGGTTCCTACAACAGCAGCACCTACAACTGATGTTCCTACGACAGCAGCACCAACTACTATCGCCCTTACAACAGCTGCACCAACAACTGCAGCACTTACTTCTGCGGTACCTACAACAGCAGAACCTACGACTTCTACTCCTACGACAGCAGCAACAACTACTATCGCCCCTACAACAGCTGCAAAAACAACTGCAGTACCTACTTCTGCGGCACCTACAACTGCAGCACCTACAACTTTGGCTCCTACAACAGTAGCAACAACTGCTATCGCACCTACAACAGCTGCACCAACAACTGTTGCACCTACAACTGCGGCACCTACAACAGCAGCCCCTACAACTGCGGCACGTACAACACTAGCACCTACGACTGCTGCACCAACAACTGCGGTAACTACGACTGTAGCACCTACAACAGCTGCACCAACAACTGCTGAACCTACAACTGCGGCACATACAACACCAGGACCTACAACTGCTGTTCCTACGACAGCAGCACCAACTACCGTCACCCCTACAACAGCTGCACCAACAACTGCTGCACCTACGACTGCGGCATATACAACACCAGGACCTACGACTGCTGTTCCTACTACAGCTGCACCAACTACCGTCGCCCCTACAACAGCTGCACCTACAACTGCTGCTCCTACAACGGTGGAACCTACAACTGCAGCACCAACAACTGCTGTTCCTACGACAGCAGCACCAACTACCATCGCCCCTACAACAGCTGCACCTACGACTGCTGCTCCTACAACAGCGGCTATAACAACAGCGGCACCTACGACTGTTGCTCCTACAACACTAGCACCTACATCTGCTGCACCAACAACTGCAGTGCCTACGACTGTAGCACGTACAACTGTGGCCCCTACTACAGCTTCACCAACAACCACTGCAACAACAACTGCGATTCATACAACAGCAGCACCTACAACTGATGTTCCTACGACAGCAGCACCAACTACTATCGCCCTTACAACAGCTGCGCCAACAACTGCAGCACTTACTTCTGCAGTACCTACAACAGGAGCACCTACAACAGCCGCACCTACAACTTCTACTCCTACGACAGCAGCAAAAACTACTATCGCCCCTACAACAGCTGCAAAAACAACTGCAGTACCTACTTCTGCAGCAGCTACAACAGCTGCACCTACTACTGCAGCTCCTACAACTGCGGCACTTACAACAGCAGCACCAACAACTGCTGCACCAACAACTGCAGCACTTACTTCTGCGGTACCTACAACAGGAGAACCTACGACTTCTACTCCTACGACAGCAGCAACAACTACTATCGCCCCTACAACAGCTGCAAAAACAACTGCAGTACCTACTTCTGCGGCAGCTACAACAGGAGCACCTACAACTGCAGCACCTACAACTTTGGCTCCTACAACAGTAGCAACAACTGCTATCGCACCTACAACAGCTGCACCAACAACTGCGGCACCTACAACAGCAGCCCCTACAACTGCAGCACGTACAACACTAGCACCTACGACTGCTGCACCAACAACTGCGGTAACTACGACTGTAGCACCTACAACAGCTGCACCAACAACTGCGGCACCTACAACAGCAGCCCCTACAACTGCAGCACGTACAACACTAGCACCTACAACAGCTGCACCAACAACTGCTGCACCAACGACTGCGGCACATACAACACCAGGACCTACAACTGCTGTTCCTGCGACAGCAGCACCAACTACCGTCGCCCCTACAACTGCTGCACCAACAACTGCTGCACCTACGACTGCGGCATATACAACACCAGGACCTACGACTGCTGTTCCTATGACAGCTGCACCAACTACCGTCGCCCCTACAACAGCTGCACCTACAACTGCTGCTCCTACAACGGTGGAACCTACAACAGTAGCACCAACAACTGCTGTTCCTACGACAGCAGCACCAAGTACCATCGCCCCTACAACAGCTGCACCTACGACTGCTGCTCCTACAACAGCGGCTATAACAACAGCGGCACCTACGACTGTTGCTCCTACAACACTAGCACCTACATCTGCTGCACCAACAACTGCAGTGCCTACGACTGTAGCACCTACAACTGTGGCCCCTACTACAGCTTCACCAACAACCACTGCAACAACAACTGCGATTCATACAACAGCAGCACCTACAACTGATG
This sequence comes from Dissostichus eleginoides, assembly GCA_031216635.1. Lineage (NCBI taxonomy): Eukaryota > Metazoa > Chordata > Actinopteri > Perciformes > Nototheniidae > Dissostichus > Dissostichus eleginoides. Next base: position 12,468,336 of record CM062286.1, on the reverse strand, counting down.
TTCCTACGACAGCAGCACCAACTACTATCGCCCTTACAACAGCTGAGCCAACAACTGCAGCACTTACTTCTGCAGTACCTACAACAGGAGCACCTACAACAGCCGCACCTACAACTTCTACTCCTACAACAGCTGCAAAAACAACTGCAGTACCTACTTCTGCAGCAGCTACAACAGCTGCACCTACTACTGCGGCTCCTACAACTGCGGCACTTACAACAGCAGCACCAACAACTGCTGTTCCTACGACTGCAGCACCAACTACCATCGCCCCTACAACAGCTGCACCTAGCACTGCTGCTCCTACAACAACGGCACCTACAACAGCTGCAAAAACAACTGCAATACCTACTTCTGCGGCATCTACAACAGGAGCACCTACGACTGCTGTTCCTACGACAGCTGCACCAACTACCGTCGCCCCTACAACAGCTGCACCTACAACTGCTACTCCTACAACGGTGGCACCAACAACTGCTGTTCCTACGACAGCAGCACCAACTACCGTCGCCCCTACAACAGCTGTACATACCACTGCAGCTCCTACAACATTGGCACCTACAACAGCAGCACCAACAACTGCTGTTCCTACGACAGCAGCACCAACTACCGTCGCCCCTACAACAGCTGCACCTACGACTGCTGCTCCTACAACAGCGGCTGTAACAACAGCGGCACCTACGACTGTTGCTCCTACAACACTAGCGTCTACATCTGCTGCACCAACAACTGCAGTGCCTACGACTGTAGCACCTACAACTGTGGCCCCTACTACAGCTTCACCAACAACCACTGCAACAACAACTGCGATTCATACATCAGCAGCACCTACAACTGATGTTCCTACGACAGCAGCACCAACTACTATCGCCCTTACAACAGCTGCACCAACAACTGCAGCACTTACTTCTGCGGTACCTACAACAGGAGCACCTACAACAGCAGCACCTACAACTTTTACACCTACGACAGCAGCAAAAACTACTATCGCCCCTACAACAGCTGCAAAAACAACTGCAGTACCTACTTCTGCGGCAGCTACAACAGGAGCACCTACGACTGCAGCACCAACTACCGTCGCCCCTACAACAGCTGCACCTACTACTGCTGCTCCTACAACTGCGGCATTTACAACAGCAGCACCAACAACTGCTGTTCCTACGACAGCAGCACCAACTAACGTCGCCCCTACAACAGCTGCACATACCACGGCAGCTCCTACAACGGTGGCACCTACAACAGCAGCACCAACAACTGCTGTTCCTACGACAGCTCCACCAACTACCGTCGCCCCTACAACAGCTGCACCTACGACTGCTGCTCCTACAACAGCGGCTGTAACAACAGCGGCACCTACGACTGTTGCTCCTACAACACTAGCACCTACATCTGCTACACCAACAACTGCAGTGCCTACGACTGTAGCACCTACAACTGTGGCCCCTACTACAGCTTCACCAACAACCACTGCGATTCATACAACAGCAGCACCTACAACTGATGTTCCTACGACAGCAGCACCAACTACTATCGCCCTTACAACAGCTGAGCCAACAACTGCAGCACTTACTTCTGCAGTACCTACAACAGGAGCACCTACAACAGCCGCACCTACAACTTCTACTCCTACGACAGCAGCAAAAACTACTATAGCCCCTACAACAGCTGCAAAAACAACTGCAGTACCTACTTCTGCGGCAGCTACAACAGCTGCACCTACAACTGCGGCTCCTACAACTGCGGCACTTACAACAGCAGCACCAACAACTGCTGTTCCTACGACTGCAGCACCAACTACCGTCGCCCCTACAACAGCTGCACCTAGCACTGCTGCTCCTACAACAACGGCACCTACAACAGCTGCACCAACAACTGCTGTGCCTACGACAGTAGCACCAACAACTGTCGCCCCTACAACAGCTGCACCTACGACTGCTGCCCCTACAACGGTGGCACCTACAACAGCAGCACCAACAACTGCCATTCCTACGACACCAGCACCAACTACCGTCGCCCCTACAACAGCTGCACCTACCACTGCAGCTCCTACAACGGTGGCACCTACAACAGCAGCACCAACAACTGCTGTTCCTACGACAGCAGCACCAACTACCGTCGCCCCTACAACAGCTGCACCTACGACTGCTGCTCCTACAACAGCGGCTGTAACAACAGCGGCACCTACGACTGTTGCTCCTACAACACTAGCACCTACATCTGCTGCACCAACAACTGCAGTGCCTACAACTGTAGCACCTACAACTGTGGCCCCTACTACAGCTTCACCAACAACCACTGCAACAACAACTGCGGTTCATACAACAGCAGCACCTACAACTGATGTTCCTACGACAGCAGCACCAAATACTATCGCCCTTACAACAGCTGCAAAAACAACTGCAATACCTACTTCTGCGGCAGCTACAACAGGAGCACCTACGACTGCTGTTCCTACGACAGCTGCACCAACTACCGTCGCCCCTACAACAGCTGCACCTACAATTGCTACTCCTACAACGGTGGCACCAACAACTGCTGTTCCTACGACAGCAGCACCAACTACCGTCGCCCCTACAACAGCTGCAAAAACAACTGCAGTACCTACTTCTGCGGCAGCTACAACAGGAGCACCTACGACTGCAGCACCAACTACCGTCGCCCCTACAACAGCTGCAAAAACAACTGCAGTACCTACTTCTGCGGCAGCTACAACAGCAGCACCAACAACTGCTGTTCCTACGACAGCAGCACCAACTACCGTCGCCCCTACAACAGCTGCACATACCACTGCAGCTCCTACAACGGTGGCACCTACAACAGCAGCACCAACAACTGCTGTTCCTACGACAGCTCCACCAACTACCGTTGCCCTTACAACAGCTGCACCTACGACTGCTGCTCCTACAACAGCGGCTGTAACAACAGCGGCACCTACGACTGTTGCTCCTACAACACTAGCACCTACATCTGCTGCACCAACAACTGCAGTGCCTACAACTGTAGCACCTACAACTGTGGCCCCTACTACAGCTTCACCAACAACCACTGCAACAACAACTGCGGTTCATACAACAGCAGCACCTACAACTGATGTTCCTACGACAGCAGCACCAAATACTATCGCCCTTACAACAGCTGCAAAAACAACTGCAGTACCTACTTCTGCGGCAGCTACAACAGGAGCACCTACGACTGCTGTTCCTACGACAGCTGCACCAACTACCGTCGCCCCTACAACAGCTGCACCTACGACTGCTGCTCCTACAACAGCGGCTATAACAACAGCGGCACCTACGACTGTTGCTCCTACAACACTAGCACCTACATCTGCTGCACCAACAACTGCAGTGCCTACGACTGTAGCACGTACAACTGTGGCCCCTACTACAGCTTCACCAACAACCACTGCAACAACAACTGCGATTCATACAACAGCAGCACCTACAACTGATGTTCCTACGACTGCAGCACCAACTACTATCGCCCTTACAACAGCTGCGCCAACAACTGCAGCACTTACTTCTGCAGTACCTACAACAGCCGCACCTACAACTTCTACTCCTACGACAGCAGCAAAAACTACTATCGCCCCTACAACAGCTGCAAAAACAACTGCAGTACCTACTTCTGCAGCAGCTACAACAGATGCACCTACAACTGCAGCACCTACAACTTTGGCTCCTACAACAGTAGCAACAACTGCTATCGCACCTACAACAGCTTCACCAACAACCACTGCACCTACAACAGCTGCACAAACAACTGCTGTTCCTACGACTGCAGCACTAACTACCGTCGCCCCTACAACTGCTGCACCAACAACTGCGGTAACTACAACTGTAGCACCTACAACAGCTGCACCAACAACTGCTGCACCTACAACTGTGGCACATACAACACCAGGACCTACAACTGCTGTTCCTACGACAGCAGCACCAACTACAGTCGACCCTACAACGGCTGCACCTACGACTGCTGCTCCTACAACAGTGGCACTTACAACAGCAGCACCTACAACTGTTGCTCCTACAACACTAGCACCTACATCTGATGCACCAACAACTGCAGTGCCTACGACTGTAGCACCTACAACTGTGGCCCCTACTACAGCTTCACCAACAACCACTGCAACAACAACTGCGGTTCCTACAACAGCAGCACCTACAACTGATGTTCCTACGACAGCAGCACCAACTACTATCGCCCTTACAACAGTTGCACCAACAACTGCAGCACTTACTTCTGCGGTACCTACAACAGGAGCACCTACAACAGCAGCACCTACAACTTCTACTCCTACGACAGCAGCAACAACTACTATCGCCCCTACAACAGCTGCACCAACAACTGCAGCACTTACTTCTGCGGTCCCTACAACAAGAGCACCTACAACTACAGCACCTACAACTTCTGCTCCTACGACAGCAGCAACAACTACTATCGCCCTTACAACAGCTGCACCAACAACTGTAGCACCTACAACTGTAGCACCTACAACTGCAGCACCTACAACACTAGCACCTACAACTTCTGCACCAACAACTGTGGTAACAACGACTGTAGCACCTACAACAGCTGCACCAACAACTGCTGCACCTACAACTGCGGCACATACAACACCAGGACCTACAACTGCTGTTCCTACGACAGCAGCACCAAATACCGTCGCCCCTACAACAGCTGCACCTACCACTGATGCTCCTACAACAGCGGCACTTACAACAGCAGCACCTACAACTGTTGCTCCTACAACACTAGCACCTACAGCTGCACCTACGACAGCTGTACCAACAACTGTAGCACCTACAACTGCAGCACCTACAACTGATGTTCCTACGACAGCAGCACCAACTACTATCGCCCTTACAACAGCTGCACCAACAACTGCAGCACTTACTTCTGCGGTACCTACAACAGAAGCACCTACAACTGCAGCACCTACAACTTCTACACCTACGACAGGAGCAACAACTACTATCGCCCCTACAACAGCTGCAAAAACAACTGCAGTACCTACTTCTGCGGCAGATACAACAGGAGCACCTACGACTGCAGCACCAACAACTTTGGCTCCTACAACAGTAGCAACAACAGCTGCACATACAACAGCTGCACCAACAACTGTAGCACCTACAACTGCAGCACCTACAACACTAGCACCTACAACTTCTGCACCAACAACTGTGGTAACTACGACTGTAGCACCTACAACAGCTGCACCAACAACTGCTGCACCTACAACTGCGGCACATACAACACCAGGACCTACAACTGCTGTTCCTACGACAGCCACACCAACTACCGTCGCCCCTACAACAGCTTTACCTACAACTGCTGCAACTACAACAGCGGCACCTACAACAGCAGCACCAACAACTGCTGTTCCTACGACAGCAGCACCAAATACCGTCGCCCCTACAACAGCTGCACCTACCACTGATGCTCCTACAACAGCGGCACTTACAACAGCAGCACCTACAACTGTTGCTCCTACAACAGCTGCACCTACATCTGCTTCACCTACAACTGTGGCCCCTACTACAGCTTCACCAACAACCACTGCAACAACAACTGCGGTTCCTACAACTGCAGCACCTACAACTGATGTTCCTACAACAGCAGCACCAACTACTATCGCCCTTACAACAGCTGCACGAACAACTGCAGCACTTACTTCTGCGGTACCTACAACAGGAGCACCTACAACAGGAGCACCTACAACAGCAGCACCTACAACTTCTACTCCTACGACAGCAGCAACAACTACTATCGCCCCTACAACAGCTGCAAAAACAACTGCAGTACCTACTTCTGCGGCAGCTACAACAGGAGCACCTACGACTGCAGCACCTACAACTTTGGCTCCTACAACAGTAGCAACAACAGGTGCACCTACAACAGCTGCACCAACAACTGTAGCACCTACAACTGTAGCACCTACAACTGTAGCTCCTACAACTGCAGCACCTACAACACTAGCACCTACAACTGCTGCACCAACAACTGCGGTAACTACGACTTTAGCACCTACAACAGCTGCACCAACAACTGCTGCACCTACGACTGCGGCACATACAACACCAGGACCTACAACTGCTGTTCCTACGACATTAGCACCAACTACCGTCGCCCCTACAACAGCTGCACCTACCACTGCTGCACATACAACAGCGGCACTTACAACAGCAGCACCAACAACTGCTGTTCCTCCTACGACAGCAGCACCAACTACCGTCGCCCCTACAACAGCTGCACCTACTACTGCTGCTCCTACAACTGCGGCGCCTACAACAGCAGCACCAACAACTGCTGTTCCTACGACAGCAGCACCAACTACCGTCGCCCCTACAACAGCTGCACCAACAACTGCTGCACCTACAACTGCGGCACATACAACAGCAGGAGCTACATCTGCTGTTCCTACGACAGCAGCACCAACTACCGTAGCCCCTACAACAGCTGCACCTACAACTGCTGCTCCTAGAACGGTGGCACCTACAACATCAGCACCAACAACTGCTGTTCCTACAACAGCAGCACCAACTACTATCGCCCTTACAACAGCTGCACCAACAACTGCAGCACTTACTTCTGCGGTACCTACAACAGGAGCACCTACAACAGGAGCACCTACAACAGCAGCACCTACAACTTCTACTCCTACGACAGCAGCAACAACTACTATCGCCCCTACAACAGCTGCAAAAACAACTGCAGTACCTACTTCTGCGGCAGCTACAACAGGAGCACCTACGACTGCAGCACCTACAACTTTGGCTCCTACAACAGTAGCAACAACAGCTGCACCTACAACAGCTGCACCAACAACTGTAGCACCTACAACTGTAGCACCTACAACTGTAGCACCTACAACTGTAGCTCCTACAACTGCAGCACCTACAACACTAGCACCTACAACTGCTGCACCAACAACTGCGGTAACTACGACTTTAGCACCTACAACAGCTGCACCAACAACTGCTGCACCTACGACTGCGGCACATACAACACCAGGACCTACAACTGCTGTTCCTCCGACATTAGCACCAACTACCGTCGCCCCTACAACAGCTGCACCTACCACTGCTGCACCTACAACAGCGGCACCTACAACAGCAGCACCAACAACTGCTGTTCCTCCTACGACAGCAGCACCAACTACCGTCGCCCCTACAACAGCTGCACCTACTACAGCTGCTCCTACAACTGCGGCACCTACAACAGCAGCACCAACAACTGCTGTTCCTACGACAGCAGCACCAACTACCGTCGCCCCTACAACAGCTGCACCAACAACTGCTGCACCTACAACTGCGGCACATACAACAGCAGGAGCTACAACTGCTGTTCCTACGACAGCAGCACCAACTACCGTAGCCCCTACAACAGCTGCACCTACAACTGCTGCTCCTAGAACGGTGGCACCTACAACATCAGCACCAACAACTGCTGTTCCTACGACAGCAGCAACAACTACCGTCGCCCCTACAACAGCTGCACCTACGACTGCTGCACCTACAACACTAGCACCTACATCTGCTGCACCAACAACTGCAGTGCCTACGACTGTAGCACCTACAACTGTGGCCCCTACTACTGCTTCACCAACAACCACTGCAACAACAACTGCGGTTCCTACAACAGCAGCACCTACAACTGATGTTCCTACGACAGCAGCACCAACTACTATCGCCCCTACAACAGCTGCACCTAAAACTGCTGCTCCTACAACGGTGGCACCTACAACAGCAGCACCAACAACTGCTGTTCCTACGACAGCAGCACCAACTACCGTCGCCCCTACAACAGCTGCACCAACAACTGCTGCACCTACAACTGCGGCACATACAACACCAGGACCTACAACTGCTGTTCCTACGACAGCCGCACCAACTACCGTCGCCCCTACAACAGCTTTACCTACAACTGCTGCAACTACAACAGCGGCACCTACAACAGCAGCACCAACAACTGCTGTTCCTACGACAGCAGCACCAAATACCGTCGCCCCTACAACAGCTGCACCTACCACTGATGCTCCTACAACAGCGGCACTTACAACAGCAGCACCTACAACTGTTGCTCCTACAACACTAGCACCTACATCTGCTTCACCTACAACTGTGGCCCATACTACAGCTTCACCAACAACCACTGCAACAACAACTGCGGTTCCTACAACTGCAGCACCTACAACTATTGTTCCTACAACAGCAGCACCAACTACTATCGCCCTTACAACAGCTGCACCAACAACTGCAGAACTTACTTCGGCGGTACCTACAACAGGAGCACCTACAACAGGAGCACCTACAACAGGAGCACCTACAACAGCAGCACCTACAACTTCTACTCCTACGACAGCAGCAACAACTACTATCGCCCCTACAACAGCTGCAAAAACAACTGCAGTACCTACTTCTGCGGCAGCTACAACAGGAGCACCTACGACTGCAGCACCTACAACTTTGGCTCCTACAACAGTAGCAACAACAGCTGCAACTACAACAGCTGCACCAACAACTGTAGCACCTACAACTGTAGCTCCTACAACTGCAGCACCTACAACACTAGCACCTACAACTGCTGCACCAACAACTGCGGTAACTACGACTTTAGCACCTACAACAGCTGCTGCACCTACGACTGTGGCACATACAACACCAGGACCTACAACTGCTGTTCATACGACATTAGCACCAACTACCGTCGCCCCTACAACAGCTGCACCTACCACTGCTGCACCTACAACAGCGGCACCTACAACAGCAGCACCAACAACTGCTGTTCCTCCTACGACAGCAGCACCAACTACCGTCGCCCCTACAACAGCTGCACCTACTACTGCTGCTCCTACAACTGCGGCACCTACAACAGCTGTTCCTACGACAGCAGCACCAACTACCGTCGCCCCTACAACAGCTGCACCAACAACTGCTGCACCTACAACTGCGGCACATACAACAGCAGGAGCTACAACTGCTGTTCCTACGACAGCAGCACCAACTACCGTAGCCCCTACAACAGCTGCACCTACAACTGCTGCTCCTAGAACGGTGGCACCTACAACATCAGCACCAACAACTGCTGTTCCTACGACAGCAGCAACAACTACCGTCGCCCCTACAACAGCTGCACCTACGACTGCTGCACCTACAACACTAGCACCTACATCTGCTGCACCAACAACTGCAGTGCCTACGACTGTAGCACCTACAACTGTGGCCCCTACTACTGCTTCACCAACAACCACTGCAACAACAACTGCGGTTCCTACAACAGCAGCACCTACAACTGATGTTCCTACGACAGCAGCACCAACTACTATCGCTCTTACAACAGCTGCACCAATAACTGCAGCACTTACTTCTGCGGTACCTACAACAGGAGCACCTACAACAGCTGCACCTACAACTTCTACACCTACGACAGCAGCAACAACTACTATCGCCCCTACAACAGCTGCAAAAACAACTGCAGTACCTACTTCTGCGGCAGCTACAACAGGAGCACCTACGACTGCAGCACCTACAACTTTGGCTCCTACAACAGTAGCAACAACTGCTATCGCACCTACAACAGCTGCACCAACAACTGTGGCACCTACAACTGCAGCACCTACAACTGTAGCCCCTACAACTGCAGCAGCTAAAACACTAGCACCTACAACTGCTGCACCAACAACTGCGGTAACTACGACTGTAGCACCAACTACCGTCGCCCCTACAACAGCTGCACCTACAACTGCTGCTCCTACAACGGTGGCACCTACAACAGCTGCACCTACAACTGTGGTCCCTACTACAGCTTCACCAACAACCACTGCAACAACAACTACGGTTCCTACAACAGCAGCACCTACAACTGATGTTCCTACGACAGCAGCACCAACTACTATCGCCCTTACAACAGCTGCACTAACAACTGCAGCACTTACTTCTGCGGTACCTACAACAGGAGCACCTAGAACATCAGCACCTACAACTTCTACTCATACGACAGCAGCAACAACTACTATCGCCCCTACAACAGCTGCAAAAACAACTGCAGTACCTACTTCTGCGGCAGCTACAACAGGAGCACCTACAACTGCAGCACCTACAACTTTGGCTCCTACAACAGTAGCAACAATTGCTATCGCACCTACAACAGCTGCACCAACAACTGTAGCACCTACAACTGCAGCAACTACAACTGTAGCCCCTACAACATTAGCACCTACAACATTAGCACCTACAACTGCTGCATCAACAACTGTGGTAACTACGACTGTCGCGCTTACAACTGCTGCCCCTACTACAGCTTCACCAACAACCACTGCACCAACAACAGCTGTTCCTACAACTGCAGCACCTACAACAGCTGCACCTACAACTGATGTTCCTACGACAGCAACACCAACTACTATCGCCCCTACAACAGCTGCACAAACAACTTCAGCACCTACTTCTGCTGCTCCTACAACAGGAGCACCTACAACTGCGGCACCTACAACTTCTGCTCCTACAACAGTAGCAACAACTACTATCGCACCTACAACAGCTGCACCAACAACTGTAGTACCTTCGACTATAGCACCTACAACTGCAGCTCCTACTACAGCTTCACCAACAACCACTGCACCAACAACAGCTGTTCCTACAACTGCAGCACCTACAACAGCTGCACCTACAACTGATGTTCCTACGACAGCAACACCAACTACTATCGCCCCTACAACAGCTGCACCAACAACTGCAGCACTTACTTCTGCAGTACCTACAACAGGAGCACCTACGACAGCTGCACCTACAACTGCTACTCCTACAACAGTAGCAACAACTACTATCGCCCCTACAGCAGGAGCTCCTACAACTGCAGCCCCTACAACTGCAGCACCAACAACACTAGCATCTACAACTGCTGCACCAACAACAGTAGCAACAACTACTATTGCACCTACAACAGCTGCACCAACAACTGTTGCACCTACAACTGCAGCACCTACAACTGTAGCCCCTACAACACTAGTACCTACAACTGCTGCACCAACAACTGCAGCCCCTACGACAGCTTCACCAACAACCACTGCACCAACAACTGCGGTTCCTACAACAGCAGCACCTACGACTGATGTTCCTACGACAGCAGCACCAAATACTATCGCCCCTACAACAGCTGCACCTACTACACTAAAACCTACAACTGCTGCACCAACAACTGCAGTACCTACGACTGTAGCCCTTACAACTGCAGCCCATACTACAGCTTCACCAACAACCACTGCACCAACAACTGCGGCTCCTACGACAGGAGCAACAACTACTATCGCCTCTACAACAGCTTCACCAACAACCACTGCACCAACAACTGCGTTTCCTACAACTGCAGCACCTACAACAGCAGCAGCTACAACTGATGTTCCTACGACAGCAGCACCAACTACTATCGCCCTTACAACAGCTGCACCAACAACTGCAGCACTTACTTCTGTGGTGCCTACAACAGGAGCACCTACAACAGCAGCACCTACAACTGCAGCACCTACAACTTTGGATCCTACAACAGTAGCAACAACTGCTATTGCACCTACAACAGCTGCAACAACAACTGTAGCACCTACAACAGCAGCACCTACATCTGCTGCACCAACAACTGCAACACCTACAACACTAGCACCTACATCTGCAGCACCAACAACTGCAGCACTTACTTCTGCAGTACCTACAACAGGAACACCTACAACATCAGCACCTACTACTGCTACTCCTACAACAGTAGCAACATCTACTATCGCCCCTACAACAGGAGCACCTACAACTGCAGCCTCTACAACTGCAGCACCTACAACACTAGCACCTACAACTGCTGCACCAACAACAGGAGCGCCTACAACTGCAGCACCTACAACTGCAGCACCTACAACACTATCACCTACATCTGCTGCACCAACAACTGCAGTGCCTACGACTGTAGCGCCTACAACAGCGGCCCCTACTACAGCTTCACCAACAACCACTGCACCAAGAACTGCGGTTCCTACAACAGCAGCACCTACAACTGATATTCCTACAACAGCAGCGTCAACTACTATCGCCCCTACAACAGCTGCACAAACAACTGCATCACCTACTTCTGCGGCACCTACAACAGGGGCACCTACAACTGCAGCACCTAGAACTACTGCTCCTACAACAGTAGCAACAACTACTATCGTACCTACAACAGCTGCACCAACAATTGTAGCACATACAACTGCAGCACCTACACCTGTAGCTGCTACAACTGCAGCACCTACAACACTAACTCCTACAACTGCTGCACCAACAACTTCATTACCTACGACTGTTGCACCTACAACAGCTGCACCTACAACTGATGTTCCAACGACAGCAGCACCAACTACTATCGCCCCTACAACAGCTGCACCAATAACTGCAGCACTTACTTCTGCGGTACCTACAACAGGAGCACCTACAACAGCTGCACCTACAATTGCTACTCCTACGACAGCAGCAACTACTACTATCGCCCCTACAACAGGAGCACCAACAACTGCAGCACCTACGACTGTAGTACCTACAACCGCAGACCCTACTACAGCTGGACCAACAACTCCGGTTCCTACAACTGCAGCACCTACAACTGCAGCACCTACAACTGCTGAACAAACAACTGTGGTTCCTACAACAGTGGCACCTACAACAGGAGCACCTACGACAGTAACACCTTCAACTGGTTTCCCTACAACTGCAGCACCTACAACACTAGCACCTACAACTGCTGCATCAACAACTGTTGTGCCTACGACTGTAGCACCTACAAGTGCTTCCCCTACTACAGCTTCACCAACAACCACTGCACCAACAACTGCGGTTCCTACAACTGCAGCACTTACAACAGCAGCAGCTACAACTGATGTTCCTACGACAGCAGCACCAACTACTATCGCCCCTACAACAGCTGCACCAACAACTGCAGCACTTACTTCTGCTGTACCTACAACGGGAGCACCTACAACTGCAGCCCCTACAACTGCTGCACCTACGACTATAGCACCTACAAATGCAGTCCCTACTACAGCTGGACCAACAACTCCGGTTCCTACAACTGCTGCACCTACAACTGCTGAACAAACAACTGCGGTTCCTACAACTGCAGCAACTACAACTGCTGAAAAATCAACTGTGGTTCCTACAACTGCGGCACCTACAACAGGAGCTCTTACGACCGTAGCACCTTCAACTGGAGCCCCTAATAAAGCTGCAACAACAATCGCTGCACCAACAACAGCAGCCACCTACAACTGCGACAATCACAACAGCAGCACCTACAACTTCTGCTCCTACAACAGTAGAAGCAACTACTATCGCACCTACTACAGCTTCACCAACAACTGCGGTTCCTACAACTGCAGCACCTACAACAGAAGCACCCACAACTGATGTTCCTACAACAGCAGCAGCAACTACTATCGCCCCTACAACAGGAGCACCTACAACTGCAGCCCTTACAACTGCAGCACCTAAAACTCCACCTACAACCACACCATCCGCAGCAACAACAACACCTGCAGCCCCTGAACCCACTTATATTCTCTCAGCAGAATTTAAAGAAGTGGCTTTTTCACCTGCACTCACTGACTCCAACAGCAATGAATACAAAGCACTTCAAACAGCAGCTCTAAATGCGGTGAGAGCATTTTCAAAATAAACATCTGTTATTGATTGCAGAAGCAATGTTAAAAATATCATTGAGCAGAATGTGTTTGCCCAAAGAATACCTTTTTTTAAATAAAAAGATAAAATTCAGTTGACCTGTTATAATTTCATTTCGGGAAACATGTGCTTGAAATGTACTTATGGTCTTTGAATGTTGCTTTCTTTTCACAGTGTAACAAGAAATACAGAAGCAAGTTTCCGAACACGTTTTCCCACTGCGTTTTGAAACACTTCAGGTAAATGAAAAATCAAAGTGTGCTCCTCTGATTGAATTCTATATGAAGGGTTGAGAACTTAACATTGTTAACTTCCAATCGAGATGGAATCATAACAACCAATTTAAAAAAGAAACAGGATCATCTAATATCATAATATAACACTTCTTCCTCTCTTTTCTATGATTCAGTGCCTTAAATCCACCAAAAGACAAAGAAACTCAAGCAACTGTGGGGGTTGTGTTCCATGGGACTACTGCGATCGCAGATCTCCCACAGAATGATGTTGTTGCTCAAACCTTAGTAGAAGCTCTGAATAATTCCACCAATAGTCCTAACCTGAGCATTAATCCTGCTTCAGTCAAAGTGTTAGGTAAGTTAACACATCACAATGAATCGTCCTTTCTGATCAGTTAATTTAACATTTGGTTAGTACTAACATATCCTTTTTAATATGTATTTGTTTCACAGCAAGTCCAGTTCCAGATCAGATTACAACTGCTCCACCTACAACCACACCATCCGCAGCAACAACAACACCTGCAGCCCCTGAACCCACTATTTCTCTCAGCAGAATTTAAAGGACTGACTTTTCACCTGCCCTCACTGACTCCAACAGCGATGAATACAAAGCACTTGAAACAGCAGCTCTAAATGCGGTGAGAGCATTTTCAAAATAAACATCTGTTATTGATTGCAGAAGCAATGTGAAAAAGATGATTGAACAGAATGTGTTTGCCCAAAGAATAGCTTTTTTTAAATAAAAAGATAAATTCAGTTGACCTGGTGTAATTTCATTTTGGGGAAAAATGTGCTTGCAATGTACTTATGGTCTTTGATTGTTGCTTTCTTTTTGCAGTGCAACAAGAAATACAGAAGCATGTTTCCAAACACGTTTTCCCACTGCATTTTGAAAAACTTCAGGTAAATGAAAAATCAAACTGTGCTTCTCTGATTGAATTCTATATGAAGGGTTGAGAACTTAACATTGTTAACTTCTCATCGAGATGGAATCATAACCAACTATTTAAAAAAGAAACAGGATCATCTCATATCATAATATAACACTTCTTCCTCTCTTTTCTATGATTCAGTGCCTTAAATCCACCAAAAGACAACGCAACTCAAGCAACTGTGGGGTTGTGTTCCATGGGACTACTGCCATTGCAGATCTCCACAGAATGATGTTGTTGCTCAAACTAGTAGAAGCTCTGAATAATTCCACCAATAGTCCGAACCTGAGCATTAATCCTGCTTCGGTGAAGGTATTAGGTAAGTTAACACAACACAATGAATCGTCCTTTCTGATCGGTGAATTTAACATTTGGTTAGTACTAACATATCCTTTTCAATATGTATTTGTTTCACAGCAAGTCCAGTTCCAGATCAGATTACAACTGCTCCACCTACAACCACACCATCCGCAGCAACAACAACACCTGCAGCCCCTGAACCCACTTATATTCTCTCAGCAGAATTTAAAGAAGTGGCTTTTTCACCTGCCCTCACTGACTCCAACAGCGATGAATACAAAGCACTTGAAAACAGCAGCTCTAAATGCGGGTGAGAGCATTTTCAAAATAAACATCTGTTATTGATTGCAGAAGCAATGTGAAAAAGATGATTGAACAGAATGTGTTTGCCCAAAGAATAGCTTTTTTAAATAAAAAGATAAATTCAGTTGACCTGGTGTAATTTCATTTGAAAAATGTGCTTGAAATGTACTTATGGTCTTTGCATGTTGCTTTCTTTTTGCAGTGTAACAAGAAATACAGAAGCATGTTTCCAAACACGTTTTCCCACTGCATTTTGAAAAACTTCAGGTAAATGAAAAATCAAAGTGTGCTCTCTGATTGAATTCTATATGAATGATTGAGAACTTAACATTGTTAACGTCCAATCATGATGGAATCATAACTACCCATTTAAAAAGAACAGGATCATCTCATATCATAATATAACACTTCTCCTCTCTTTTCTATGATACAGTGCCTTAAATCCACCAAAAGACAACGCAACTCAAGCAACTGTGGGGGTTGTGTTCCATGGGACTACTGCCATCACAGATCTCCCACAGAATGATTTGTTGCTCAAACCTTAGTAGAAGCTCTGATAATTCCACCAATAGCTTAGACGTGAGCATAAATCTGCTTCAGTCAAAGTGTTAGGTAAGTTAACACATCACAATGAATCGTCCTTTCTGATCAGTTAATTTAACATTTGGATAGTACTAAACATATCCTTTTTAATATGAATTGTTTCACAGCAAGTCCAGTTCCAGATCAGATTACAACTGCTCCACCTACAACCACACCATCCGCAGCACAACAAACACCTGCAGCCCTGAACCCACTTATATTCTCTCAGCAGAATTTAAAGAAGTGGCTTTTTCACCTGCCTCACTGACTCTAACACCGATGATACAAGCACTTCAAAACAGCAGCTCTAAATGCGGTGAGAGCCTTTTTCAAAATAAACATCTGTTATTGATTGCAGAAGCAATACGAAAAAGATGATTGAACAGAATGTGTTTGCCCAAAGAATACCCTTTTTTAAATAAAAAGATGAATTCAGTTGACTGGTGTAATTTCATTTGTTAAAAATGTGCTTGAAATGTACTTATGGTCTTTGAATGTTGCTTTTTTTGACAGTGTAACAAGAAATACAGAAGCATGTTTCCAAACACGTTTTCCCACTGCATTTTGAAAACTTCAGGTAAATGAAAATCAAACTGTGCTTCTCTGATTGAATTCTATATGAAGGG
>CM062286.1:12278211-12450657 GCA_031216635.1 Dissostichus eleginoides | reverse complement strand
CGAATGTAGCACCTACTACTGTTGCAAACACAACAGCAGCACCTACAACTACTGCAATCCGACAACGGTACAACCTACAACTACGGCTGCACTACGAATGAGCACCTACTACTGTTGCAACAACAACAGCACAGCACCTACTGGCTTGCTCCACAAAGGTGCAAACTACAAACTACAGCTACACCTACACCGCAGCCCCTACTACTGTTGCCACACAACAGCACCTACAACTCCTGCTGCTCCACAACGGTGCATCCTACAACTACTGCTGCATCTACTGCTGAAGCCCCTGCTACTGTTGCAACACACAACAGCAGCACCTACGACTACTGCTGCTCCGACAACGGTGCAACCAACAACTACTGCTAAACCTAAAACTGCATCCCATACTACTGTTGAAGCAACAACAGCAGCATCTACAACTACTACTGCTCCGACAACGGTGCAACCTAAAACTACTGCTTTACCTACGACAGCAGCACCTACAACTTTTGCAATAACAACAGCAGCACCTACAACTCCGCTGTTCCGACAACGTTGCAACCTACAACTACTTGCTTTACCTACGACAGCAGCACCTACAACTGTTCCTACCAACAGCAGCACCTACAACTGTTGCAACAACAACAGCAGCCCCTACAACTCCTGCGGCTCCGACAACGGTGCCACCTGCAACTATTGCTGCACCTACGACAGCAGCACCTACTACTGTTGCAACAACAACAGCAGCACCTACAACAACTGCGGCTCCGACAAAGGTACCCCCTACAACTACTGCTGCGCCTACGACAGTAGCACCTACTACTGTTGCAACAAAAACAGCAGCACCTACACCTACTGCTGCTCCATTAAAGGTGCAACCTACAACTACTGCTTCACCTACAACTGCAGCCCCTACTACTGTTGCAACAACAACAGCAGCACCTACAACTACAGCTGCACCTACAACTGCAGCCCCTACTACTGTTGCAACAACAACAGCAGCACCTACTACTACTGCTGCTGCTCTGACGACGGTGCCACCTACAACTACTGCTATACCTACTACTGCAGTCCCTACTAGTGTTGCAACAGCAACAGCAGCACCTACAACTACTGCTGCTCCGACAACGGTGCAACATACAACTACAGCTACAACAGCAGCACCTACAACTACTGCTAATCCGACAACGGTACAACCTACAACTACTGCTGCACCTACGAAAGTAGCACCTACTACTGTTGCAACAACAACAGCAGCTTCTACAACTACTGCTGC
The DNA here is from genome assembly GCA_031216635.1 of Dissostichus eleginoides. Lineage (NCBI taxonomy): Eukaryota > Metazoa > Chordata > Actinopteri > Perciformes > Nototheniidae > Dissostichus > Dissostichus eleginoides. The sequence continues at coordinate 12,449,399 of CM062286.1, read as the reverse complement.
TCCGACAAAGGTGCAAACTACAACTACAGCTACACCTACAACAGCAGCACCTACAACTGTTGCAACAACAACAGCAACACCTACTACTACTGCTGCTCCAACAACGGTGCATCCTACAACTACTGCTGCATCTACTGCTGAAGCCCCTGCTACTGTTGCAACAACAACAGCAGCACCTACGACTACTGCTGCTCCGACAACGGTGCAACCAACAACTTCTGCTAAAACCTAAAACTGCATCCCCTATACTGTTGCAACAACAACCAGCACCTACAACTACTGCTGCTCCAACAACGGTGCCACCTACAACTACTCCTTCACCTACAACTGCAGCCCATGCTACTGTTGCAGCAACAACAGCTGCACCTACTACTGTTCCAACAACAACAGCAGCACCTACAACTACTGCTGCTCCGACAACGGTGCAACCTACAACTACTGTTACACCTACAACCGCAACCCCTACTACTGTTGCAACAACAATAGCAGCACCTACACCTACTGCTGCTCCGACTACAGTGCCACCTACAACTACTGCTGCACCTACAGCTGAAGCCCCTGCTGCTGTTGGAACAACAACAGCAGCACCTACAACTACTGCTGCTCCGACAACAGTGCAACCTACAACTACTGCTACACCTACAACTACAGCCCCTACTACTGTTGCAACAACAACTGCAGCACCTACAACTACTGCTGCTCTGACAACGGTGCAACCTACAACTACAGCTTCACCTACAACTACTGCTGCTCCTACGATCGCAGCACCTACTACTGTTGCAAAAACAACAGCAGCACCTACAACTACTGCTGCTCCGACAACGGTGCAACCTAAAACTACTGCTTTACCTACGACAGCAGCACCTACAACTTTTGCAATAACAACAGCAGCACCTACAACTACTGCTGTTCCGACAACGGTGCAACCTACAACTACTGCTTTACCTACGACAGCAGCACCTACAACTGTTCCAACAAAAACAGCAGCACCTAAAACTGTTGCAACAACAACAGCAGCCCCTACAACTCCTGCTACACCTACAACTGCAGCCCCTACTACTGTTGTAACAACAGCAGCACCTACAACTACTGCGGCTCCGACAACGGTGCCACCTACAACTATTGCTGCACGTACGACAGCAGCACCTACTACTTTTGCAACAACACAGCAGCACCTACAACTACTGCGGCTCCGACAAAGGTGCCCCTACAACTACTGCTGCGCCTACGACAGCAGCACCTACTACTGTTGCAACAACAACAGCAGCACCTACACCTACTGCTGCTCCATTAAAGGTGCAACCTACAACTACTGCTTCACCTACAACTGCAGCCCCTACTACTGTTGCAACAACAACAGCAGCACCTACTACTACTGCTGCTCCGACAACGGTGCAACATACAACTACAGCTACAACAGCAGCACCTACAACTACTGCTAATCCGACAACGGTGCAACCTACAACTACTGCTGTACCTACGAAAGTAGTACCAATTACTGTTGCAACAACAACAGCAGCACCTACAACTAATGCTGCTCCGACAACGGTGCAAACTACAACTACACCTACAACAGCAGCACCTACAACTACTGCTAATCCGACAACGGTGCAACCTACAACTACTACTGTACCTACGAAAGTATTACCTTCAACTGTTGCAACAACAACAGCAGCACCTACAACTACTGCTGCTCCGCCGACGGTGCCACCTACAACTACTGCTACACATACAACTGCAGCCCCTACAACTATTGCAACAACAACAACAGCAGCACCTACAATTACTGCTGCTCCGACAACGGTGCAACCTACAACTACTGCTTTACCTATGACAGCAGCACCTACTACTGTTGCAAAAACAACAGCAGCACCTAAAACTGCCACTGCTCCGGCAAAGGTGCAACCTACAACTCCTGCTAAATCTACAACTGCAGCCCCTATTACTGTTGCAACAACAACAGCAACACCTACTACTACTGCTGCTCCGACAACGGTGCAACCTACAACTACTGCTACACCTACAACCGCTGCCCCTACTACTGTTGCAACAACAACAGCAGCACCTACAACTCCTGCTGCTCCAACAACGGTGCATCCTACAACTATTGCTGCATCTACTGCTGTAGCCCCTGCTACTGTTGCAACAACACAGCAGCACATACGACTACTGCTACTCCGACAGCGGTGCAACCAACAACTACTGCTAAACCTAAAACTGCATCCCCTATTACTGTTGCAACAACAACAGCAGCACCTACAACTACTGCTGCTCCGACAACAGTGCAACCTACAACTACTGCTACACACCTACAACTACAGCCCCTACTACTGTTGCAACAACAGCAGCACCTACAACTGTTGCAAAACAACAGTAGCACCTACAACTACTGCTGCACTTACAACTGCAGCCCCTACTACTGTTGCAACAACAACAGCAGTACCTACAACTACTGCTTCACCTACCACTGCAACCCCTAGTACTGTTGCAACAACAATAGCAGCACCTACACCTACTGCTGCTCCGACAACAGTGTCACCTACAACTACTGCTGCACCTACAGCTGAAGCCCCTGCTGCTGTTGGAACAACAACAGCAGAACCTACAACTACTGCTGCTCTGAAAACAGTGCCACCTACAACTACTGCTTCACCTACAACTGCAGCCCCTACTACTGTTACAACAACAACAGCAGCACCTACAACTACTGCTGCACCTACAGCTGAAGCCCCTGCTACTGTTGCAACCACAACAGCAGCACCTACAACTACTGCTGTTCTGAAAACGGTGCAACCTACAACTACTGCTGCACCTACAAACGCATCCCCTACTACTGTTGCACAACAACAGCAGCATCTCTAACTACTGCTGCTCCGACAACGGTGCAACCTACAACTACTGCTTCACCTACAACTGCAGCCACTACTACTGTTGCAACAACAACAGCAGCACCTACAACTACTGCTGCTCCGACAACGGTGCAACCTACAACTACTGCTGCACCTACGACTGCAGCCCCTACTACTGTTGCAACAACAGCAGAAGCACCTACAACTACTGCGGCTCCGACAACGGTGCCACCTAAAACTACTGCTGCACCTACGACAGCTGCACCTACTACTGTTGCAACAACAGCAGCTCCTACAACTACTGCTGCTCCAACAACGGTGCCACCTAGACCTACTGCAGCACCTACAACTGCAGCCACTACTACTGTTGTAACAACAACAGCAGCACCTACTACTGTTGCAAGAACAAGAGCAGCACCTACAACTACTGCTGCTCCGACAACGGTGCAACCTACAAATACTGCTTCACCTACAACTGCAGCCCCTACTACTGTTGCAACAACAACAGCAGCACCTAAAACTGCCACTGCTCCGACAAAGGTGCAACCTACAACTCCTGCTGAATCTACAACTGCAGCCCTATTACTGTTGCAACACAACAGCAACCCTACTACTACTGCTGCTCCACAACGGCAACCTACAATTACTGCTACACCTACAACCACAGCCCCTACTACTGTTGCAACAACAACAGCAGCACCTACAACTGCAGCACTTACTTCTGCGGTACCAAGAACAGAAGCACCTACAACAGCAGCACCTACAAATGCTACTCCTACGAAGGCAGCAACAACTACTATCACCCCTACAACAGGAGCATCTACAACTGCAGCCCCTACAACTGCAGCACCTACGACTATAGCACCTACAAATGCAGTCCCTACTACAGCTGGACCAGCAACTCCGGTTCCTACAACTGCAGCACCTACAACTGCTGAACCAACAACTGCGGTTCCTACAACTGCAGCAACTACAACTGCTGAACAATCAACTGTGGTTCTTACAACTGCGGCACCTACAACAGGAGCACTTACGAAACCTGTAACAACAACCGCTGCACCAACAACAGCAGCACCTACAACTGCGACACTCACAACAGCAGCAGCAACTACTATCGCACCTACAACAGCTGCACCTACAACTGCACCCCCTACTACAGCTTCACCGACAACTGCGGTTCCTACAACTGCAGCACCTACAACAGAAGCACCTACAACTGATGTTCCTACAACAGCAGCACCAAATACTATCGCCCCTACAACAGGAGCACCTACAACTGCAGCCCTTACAACTGCAGCACCTACAACACTAGTACCTACAACTGCTGTGCCAACAACTGCAGCACCTACAACTGTAGCACCTACAACTGCAGCCTCTACTAGAGCTGGACCAACAACTCCAGTTCCTACAACTGCAGCACATACATCTGCTGCACCTACAACTCCGGTTCCTACAACTGCAGCAACTACAACTGCTGAACAAACAACTGCAGTTCCTACAACTGCGGCACCTACAACTGATGTTCCTACGACAGCAGCACCAACTACCATCGCCCCTACAACAGCTGCAACAACAACTGCAGCGCCTACAACAGCAGCACCTACAAGTGATGTTCCTACGACTGCAGCACCAACTACCATCGCCCCTACAACAGCTGCAACAACAACTGCAGCGCCTACAACAGCAGCACCTACAAGTGATGTTCCTACAACATCAGCCCCAACAACTATCACCCCTAAAACAGCTGCACCAACAACTGCAGCACCTACTTCTGCAGCAACCACAAAGGAGCACCTACAACTGCAGCACCTACAATCGCAGCACCTACATCTGCAGCACCTACAACACTATCACCTACAACTGCTGCACCAATAACTGTAGCACCTTTGACTGTAGCACCTACAACTGCAGCCACTAATACAGCTGAACCAACAACTGCAGCACCTACAACTGCTGCACGTACAACTGCAGCACCTACTTCTGCAGCAACTACAACAGGAGCACCTACAACTGCAGCACCTACAATCGCAGCACCTACATCTGCAGCACCTACAACACTATCACCTACAACTGCTGCACCAACAACTTTAGCACCTTTGACTGTAGCACCTACAACTATAGCCCCTACTAAAGCTGCACCAACAACCGCTGCCCCAACAACTGTGGTTCCTACAATAGCTTCACCTACAATTGCTGCTCCTACAACAGCAGCAACAACTGCTATCGCTCCTACAACAGATGCACCAACAACTGCAGCACCTACAACTGATGTTCCTACGACAGCTGCAAAAACTACTGTAGCCCCTACTAAAGCTGCGCCTACAACAGGAGAACATACAACTGCAGAACATACAACTGCAGGACCTACAGCTGCTGCCCCTACGACGGCAGCACCTACAACTACTGCTGCTGCTCCGACAACGGTGCCACCTACAACTACTGCTGCACCTACAACTGCAGGCACTATTACTGTTGCAACAACAACAGCAGCACCTACAACTACTGCTGCTCTGACAACAGTGCAACCTACAACTACTGCTAAACCTACAACTACAGCCCATACTACTGTTGCAACAACAACAGCATCACCTACAACTACGGATGCTCCAACAGCAGTGCATCCTACAACTACAGCTGCACTTACGACAACTGCACCTAGGACAGCATCACCTATGACAGCCGCATCTACTACTGTTGCTCCAACAACATTAGCACCAACTACAGCTGCTCCAACAACGGTGCGACCTACACCTACTTCTGCACCTACGACAGCAGCACCTACTACTGTTGCAACAACAACAGCAGCACCTACAACTACTGCTGTTCCGACAACGATGCAACCTACAACTTCTGCTGCACCTACAACAGCAGCAGCTACAACAGCCGCATCTACTACTGTTGCTCCAACAACGGTGCCACCTACAACTACACCATCCGCAGCAACAACAACACCTGCAGCCCCTGAACCCACTTATATTCTCTCAGCAGAATTTAAAGAAGTGGCTTTTTCACCTGCCCTCACTGACTCCAACAGCGATGAATACAAAGCACTTGAAAAAGCAGCTCTAAATGCGGTGAGAGCATTTTCAAAATAAACATCTGTTATTGATTGCAGAAGCATTGTGAAAAAGACGATTGAACAGAATGTGTTTGCCCAAAGAATACCTTTTTTTAAATAAAAAGATAAATTCAGTTGACCTGATGTAATTTAATTTGTTAAAAAATGTGCTTGAAATGTACTTATGGTCTTTGCATGTTGCTTTCTTTTTGCAGTGTAACAAGAAATACAGAAGCATGTTTCCAAACACGTTTTCCCACTGCATTTTGAAAAACTTCAGGTAAATGAAAAATCAAAGTGTGCTCCTCTGATTGAATTCTATATGAAGGGTTGAGAACTTAACATTGTTAACTTCCCATCGAGATGGAATCAGAACCAACTATTTAACAAAGACACAGGATCATCTAATATCATAATATAACACTTTTTCCTCTCTTTTCTATGATTCAGTGCCTTAAATCCACCAAAAGACAAGGAAACTCAAGCAACTGTGGGGGTTGTGTTCCATGGGACTACTGCCATCGCAGATCTCCCACAGAATGATGTTGTTGCTCAAACCTTAGTAGAAGCTCTGAATAATTCCACCAATAGTCCTAACCTGAGCATTAATCCTGCTTCAGTCAAAGTATTAGGTAAGTTAACACAACACAATAAATCGTCCTTTCTGATCGGTGAATTTAACATGTGGTTAGTACTAACATATCCTTTTCAATATGTATTTGTTTCACAGCAAGTCCAGTTCCAGATCAGATTACAACTGCTCCACCTACAACCACACCATCCGCAGCAACAACAACACCTGCAGCCCCTGAACCCACTTATATTCTCTCAGCAGAATTTAAAGGACTGGCTTTTTCACCTGCCCTCACTGACTCCAACAGCGATGAATACAAAGCACTTGAAACAGCAGCCCTAAATGCGGTGAGAGCATTTTCAAAATAAACATCTGTTATTGATTGCAGAAGCAATGTGAAAAAGATCATTGAACAGAATGTGTTTGCCCAAAGAATACCTTTTTTTAAATAAAAAGATAAATTCAGTTGACCTGGTGTAATTTCAATTGTTAAAAAATGTGCTTGAAATGTACTTATGGTCTTTAATGTTGCTTTCTTTTCACAGTGTAACAAGAAATACAGAAGCATGTTTCCAAACACGTTTTCCCACTGCATTTTGAAAAACTTCAGGTAAATGAAAATCAAACTGTGCTTCTCTGATCTAATTCGATATGAATGACTGAGAACTTAACATTGGTAACTTCCAATCGAGATGGAATCATAACCAACTATTCAAAAAAGAAACAGGATCATCTCATGTCATAGTATAACACTTCTTCCTCTCTTTTCTATGATTCAGTGCCTTAAATCCACCAAAAGACAACGAAACTCAAGCAACTGTGGCGGTTGTGTTCCATGGGACTACTGCCATCGCAGATCTCCCACAGAATGATGTTGTTGCTCAAACCTTAGTAGAAGCTCTGAATAATTCCACCAATAGTCCTAACCTGAGCATTAACCCTGCTTCAGTCAAAGTGTTAGGTAAGTTAACACAACACAATAAATCGTCCTTTCTGATCAGTGAATTTAACATGTGGTTAGTACTAACATATCCTTTTCAATATGTCTTTGTTTCACAGCAAGTCCAGTTCCAGATCAGATTACAACTGCTCCACCTACAACCACACCATCTACAGCAACAACAACACCTGCAGCCCCTGAACCCACTTATATTCTCTCAGCAGAATTTAAAGAAGTGGCTTTTTCACCTGCCCTCACTGACTCTAACAGCAATGAATACAAAGCACTTGAAACAGCAGCTCTAAATGCGGTGAGAGCATTTTCAAAATAAACATCTGTTATTGATCGCAGAAGCAATGTGAAAAAGATGATTGAACAGAATGTGTTTGCCCAAAGAATACCCTTTTTTAAATAAAAAGTGAAATTCAGTTGACCTGGTGTAATTTCAATTGTTGAAAAATGTGCTTGAAATGTACTTATGGTCTTTGCATGTTGCTTTCTTTTTGCAGTGCAACAAGAAATACAGAAGCATGTTTCCAAACACGTTTTCCCACTGCATTTTGAAAAACTTCAGGTAAATGAAAAATCAAAGTGTGCTTCTCTGATTGAATTCTATATGAAGGGTTGAGAACTTAACATTGTTAACTTCCCATCGAGATGGAATCATAACGAACTATTTGAAAAAAGAAACAGGATCATCTAATATCATAATATAACACTTTTTCCTCTCTTTTCTATGATTCAGTGCCTTAAATCCACCAAAAGATAACGAAACTCAAGCAACTGTGGGGGTTGTGTTCCATGGGACTACTGCCATCACAGATCTCCCACAGAATGATGTTGTTGCTCAAACCTTAGTAGAAGCTCTGAGTAATTCCACCAATATTCCTAACCTGAGCATTAATCCTGCATCAGTCAAAGTGTTAGGTAAGTAAACATAACAAATTATTTTACCATCATCATTTTGTAATACATTTGGAATAGAATGTGCCGCTCAAGCTCAGTTCATAAATAAGTCAGCAACTGAATTCATACTGAAAACCTCAACAATATTCAGTGTTTTTCAGTCCAATCCATGCATGACGAGCTTTTCTCCAAACTATTTTATATTCAGTAAGAAAGCTTTTTAAGTGAATAATCTCTTATTTACTGATAAATCGTTACTCATCATTCACTAGATAAGATAATATAATGTTTGCAAAGGCTACTTTTTGAAATCCTTTTATTATGGTTCTTATTGGTCTGTGAAACTGTAACCAAAGTGCATTTTACATCATACAAGGATAAATATATCCTTTGAGTATTTGCACTAAAACGTATTCACATATTGTTAATATATTTGTTTTACAGCAAGTCCAGTGCCAGATATAATTACAACTGATGCACCAGCAACCACACCAGCTGCTGCAGCAACAAACACAGCAGCAACCACACCAGCTGCAGCAGCAACAAACACAGCAGCAACCACACCAGCTGCTGCAGCAACAAACACAGCAGCAACCACACCAGCTGCAGCAGCAACAAACACAGCAGCCCCGGATCATAATTATGTTCTAGACATACAATTGATAGGAGAACCTTTTTCCCCTGCCCTCACTAACCCCAGCAGCAAGGAATACAAAGCACTTGAAAAAAGAATTTTAAATGCGGTGAGTGCATTTTCAAATCGCACAAATGTAAAATGAATTGGTTTGAACGTGAATGAACAATCGGATGGAAAGTTTAAGGTGTCAATGAAAGCTAATCATGGCCTTTTAATGTTGCATATCTTCATCATTGCCTTTTAGAAAACTGCGCTTGAAAGCTAATCTTTCAATGTTGTTTCTTTTTGCAGTGTGGTAACATATACAGAACAAAATATCCCAAAACATTTTCCCACTGCCTTTTGAAAGCATTAAGGTAAATACATATTTGTGATTTGAGTTCTTCTCTGACTATTTATTAATATAGAGTTCAACATGTGTATCTTCTAATATTGGTAGTTAATCATACATATCAAAAGACAATATTATAATCTCATATTACTTTCCTCATTGTGTTTCTGATACAGTGCCTCAATGTAACACGAGTTACTGAAACTCGGCGACTTTTGTAGCTGTGTTCCATGGGAATACTTCTCAAGCAGAACTCCCAATGAATTCTGCTGTTATTAAAGACTTCGTACTAGCTGTCAGTAATTCCAACAATGCCTTCAACTTGAGCATAAATCCCGACTCAGTCACGATATTAGGTAAGTATCCACAACACAATATTTAGTCATTTTCAGATCGTAAACATATAGAAAACATTAGGTTCTTATGCTCTGTTTATAAATAAATCACCTAAATGATTCTACTTTGAAACTAAATGAAGGTAAAGATTATTGAAGACAACATCCAAGCATGATAATCAATTATCTTACTACCTTGTATTTAAAAACAAAATAATAATAAAGTCATTGTTATTAACTGCACTGGTTTTTCAAATTAGCTACTTCAAAACTAGATTATATGACTCTGCTAAACCGATTTTTGTTTTACAGAAAGTCCAGTGACAGATCCAACTACAGCTCCCACACCTAGACCTGCTGCACCTAACACTGTTGCAGCTGCTACTACTACTACTGCTGCTGCAACCATAACTGAAGCACTCGTTATAAAAAGGGTGATATTCAGTTCCCTTCTCACCGACTTTACAAGTGACTTGCTGAATCCATCATCTACAGCTTATATAAATCGGGCAGCGAAGATTAAAGAACAGGTACGTCTCACTCTAAGAATGATCTCTGAATATTGAATAAGGACAGCTCAAGTACACACTGTCACACTCAAAGAATAAAATAAATAAAAACTCACAAAACAGTCAATATATAATATATTTTCGTACTTACATTTCCAGAATGAATTGTTGACAGAGATGTATATGACGACAAATAAATGCTCTCATATGTTCACAGTTCAATGTCTAGAGTAAAGTAAAAAGTTGTACACCTTTGTATTTTCCTCTGTTTACAAACTGTTTCCTGTTTCTGCAGCTTACACCTGTTTTTAAAAGGGAATTCCCTTCATTCAAGTTCTTGGAAGTGAAATCATTCAGGTAATTTTTCTTATGACATACCGAGTGACAGTTTATGAATAGTGGCCTAAATCTGATATTTCAAACATTAACGATTTTTTCCTCTGCAGTAATGGATCGATCGTCAACAACATGGACCTTAGCTTTTCAAGCACATCTGTTCCTAATAACAATCAGATAGCGCAGGTCTTAATGAGCGCAGCTGCAAGCGTCATCGGCTTCGACATTGAAGGCAGCTTCCTCGACCTGAATGGCATTTGTAAGTCAAACTGAGCTACTTAATCAACAGTGCAGTCAAAAGATGCACACTTGTTTAACTAAAGTTTGTTTCGTTCTTCTCCTTTCAGATTCAAGTGGAGTGAGCCATTACATCAGTCCGATCACTGCATCCTTCCTAGTATTGTTGTCATGGCTACTGTCCAGCCAATGGCCGTAGTGCCACTCACTTGAGAAATGACTCCGGTGTCTTACGTGATTTACAGATTTGGGTAATGAAATTAATGTTAATCCCCCAATAAAATATCACAATAATAATAATAGGCATAACAATATAACATTGGGATGTAAGGCAATAATTGCACTAATAATAATTAATCTTGCTCCAGTAAGCACTTTCCTTTAGCATTATTTTTCTTAGTGAAGGTTATTTAAATGCTATATGTTTTAGTTTTGGAAGTAACAATTGCAGCTCCTTGTGGGCTACACTTTCCAACTCAGAACAAATGCATACTGTTTTATAAACATATTCTTTGTATGTCATAGCAATGCACTGTTAATTTTCTTATTTATACACACTATTTATTTATATAATCATGCACACTGTATTCTGTTAGATTTCCTGTTTGCAAAATAATTTCTGTCTGAAACTAACAATGACCAGAATACAAACTCTTTTAAGAAATTCATGTGTCTCTCTTTTTCTTTTTGTAAGTGTTGGTGTGTAAATCAATAATCAGGCAGGTTTAATGTAAGGCAAGGCAAGTTTATTTATATAGCACCTTTCAACACAAGGCAATTCAAAGTGCTTTACAAAAATGAAAGACATTTCATTTTTCATCGGACATTTCATCCGGTGTGAACGCGCCTAAGAAAATGGCATTTAAAAACAGTCATTACAAAGAAAAGATAATAGAATAAACATTAAAAGAAAAAATACATGAATAAAAGTTACAGTGCAGTTTAAGATATGAATAGTTCAATTGAAAGTAGCGGCAAAAAGAAAAGTCTTCAGCCTGGATTTAAAAGTAGTAAGAGTTGCAGCGGACCTGCAGTTTGTTCCAGATATTTGGAGCATAATAACTGAACGCTGCTTCTCCATGTTTAGTTCTGACTCTGGGGACAGAAAGCTGACCCGTCCCTGAAGACCTGAGAGTTCTGGATGGTTCATAATTTAGCAGTAGGTCAGAAATGTATTTTGGGCCCAAACCATTCAGTGCTTTATAAACCAGCAGCAGTATTTTGAAATCAATTCTTTGACAGACAGGAAGCCAGTGTAAAACTTCAGAACTGGAGTGATGTGATCCACTTTCTTAGTGTTAGTGAGGACTCGAGCGGCAGCGTTCTGAATTAGCTGCAGCTTTCTAATAGATGTTTTAGTGAGACCTGTGAAGACACCATTACAGTAGTCGAGTCTACTGAAGATAAAAGCATGGACAAGTTTTTCCAAATCCTGCTGTGACATTAGTCTTTTAATCCTAGATATATTCTTAAGGTGATAGTAGGCTGATTTAGTAATTGTTTTAATGTGACTGTTTGATGATCCTTCCTGCAGCCATAAAAAAGACAACAAAGAAAATCTTAGAAAATAATAGTAATGATGATCATAACAATACTATTAGTATAACTATTCATATAGTACTTATACAATTACAAAGTGCTTCTCACAATAAAAATAAAGAACATTACAATAACAACAATAAGAAATAAAAAACTAAGCATTAGAGAAGTTAAGAGAGAAGGAAATGATTAAATGGTGAAATGTTGTAAACAGTCCAACTTATAAATATGCTTTAGTAAATCTAATAGATTGAGGGATAAATTGCTGACATTCTGAGAGGCTGACTACAACAGTTAGGCTCAATGTCTCTTGATGAAGAAATATAAAGAAGCAGTTCCAATAGATGCTGTTGTAATAATCAAGTTGGAAAGGATATGATAGGTTCAGATTTCTGCCTTTTTGTGTTGGAGCACTTGATTTATTGATTGCTGACAGCATGTAGAATTTCTACAAATATAACAAAAAAGTTTTGAATGTTACAAATCCCAGTTCTCATTCATAACTCTCCGTTCGATGTCTCACTATGGGATGCGCCTCAACGCGTATGCATCAGAAGCATCAATCTCATTACGCCAATCCTGATTGGCTGGTGATCTTGACGACTACGTCAGGGAATCCACCCACCCTTTAAGTAGCTTGCGCTACGTCGCAGCGTCATTCAAACACCTCTTCTCGCTTCGGAGCACATCTCAAAAATATCAGTAGCCGGGCTAGCTTAACTGTCCACAGACTGAACCACAAGCTAACCTTCGGTCGCCGGACGCTTGCCGGCTACTTTTGCTTCGCACAGGATTTGATTTATTAACACACCAGTTAATACTAAAATCTGCCCCGCCGTTTTTTCTTCCTAAATAACGGTAAGGTTTTGTTTTTTTCAAACGGTAACATACCTGTTACTGGTTTGTCCCTCCACGTCGACACCCCGGCGAGCGAGGATGGACCCTTCTCTCCCTCACACCAGAGGAGACGGAGGCTCGGAGGCTCGACTCTGCGGCTGCGGGTTCAAGATTTCGAGCACGGACTCACACCAGGTCTGCTCGTCCTGCCTTGGGCTGAAACATGCCCAGGAGGCTATCGACGCCCCCGGTTCGTGCGGACACTGTGCCCGCTTCACCACCAAGAGCCTCCGCCGACGGCTAGCGCGCCAAGCTAGCCTGTCGGGACAAGACCCCTTCATGCCTGTTGATTTGCCGGCCGGCAATCGAGGCATGGTGGCGACCGCCGCGGGAGTTGAGCCCCGCGCTGTGTCAAGCTGGGGCTCAACCGGCGGCAGCCGCGGGAATGGGCCCCGCGCTGTGACAAGCTGGGGCTCCCAACTGGACCTCACCGTGGTTCCACCCGCGGAGGATGTCCTGGAGCTGGATTACGTGGAGGAAGATGAAGAGGATACCTCTGAGTTCCTCTTATCCGACTCAGACGAAGACGAAGATGACATCTTCGTCCCATCTGCTCAGGCTGCCAAGCCGGAGGCGGTGTCCGCTCCCCCAGGCGAAAGCGCGCCAACTTCGCCCCGCCTCAGCATGGACTTGCAGGCCGTGTGCCAACGCGCTGCGTCCAGGCTGGACATCCCCTGGCCTGAAGTAGCCAAGGAGACCTCCAGATCTCGCTATGAGGGGAAGAACTTGCCCCAAGCCGCGAGGATGACGAGGCAACTTCTCCCAGTCTTTCCAGAGCTGCTGGACGAGGTGTCTGTCTCGTGGAGAGACCGCCCTTTCAGCAACAAGGCCCCAATCCAGGGAGCCTCCTCTTTGGACTTTGAGGGCATGGAGAAGCTCGGCTTGCTCCGCATGCCGCCTATGGAGCCGCTTGTGGCAGCCCACCTCCAACCGCGGCTGTCTTCGGCACCTAGCAGGAACCCCACGCTGCCGACAAAAGCAGACCGTTTCCAGTCAGCAATGACCGAACGGGCTTACAAAGCGGCAGCTTTGTCCGTCAGGGCGCTCAATGTCTCGTCAATGCTGACCGCTTACCAGGCGGAGCTCTGTGAGGACATGACGAACAAACCTGAGCCTGCCGTGTGGGACGAAATCACAGCGATCACGGACATTTGCCTCCGTGTGCAGCGCTGTGCAGTCCAAGCCACGGGCAAATCGCTGGGGATGATGGTGGTGCAGGAGAGAGCCAGGTGGCTTAACCTGACGAACCTTCCGGACCGGGAAAAAGAGGACGTCTTGGACATGCCAATTGTCCCCGAGGGCATATTTGGCACCGCTCTGGCTTCAATGCAGCAGCGGTGTGAGGCCAAAAAGAAGGAGGATGAGGCTCTCCAGCTTTGTCTTCCCCGAAAGGTCCAGCCGCCGCCTCCAACGGCCCCGCGACAGACCTTCACTCAGGCTGCCTCACGTCCTTCCCATTTCAAGATCCCGAAACGGCAAAAGCCACAGCCCGCCCCGGGTCTCCCGCCCAGACACGAGGCGAGGACGAGCTGGCCAAGAAAGTCCCCGGTTCCGGCAGCAGCCGCACAGGCACAGCCGGCCCAGACCTTCGGCCATCAGGTGAGGAAAAAGAAGAGAGCAGCCTGACAGCCTTCCCTCCTCTCCTCGGTGAAAGAGCTGGAAGTTCCCTGTTTTCCAGCCCCAGAACGTGTTCCACACGTGTTCAATGCTCATGTGTTTCCGGGGTGCAACCACGCCCCCATCTTCCCGCCGCCTCGAGTGATGTCAGAACGTCATCCTCAAGTTCGCGCCATGAGGGAGATAGACTTCACGTCAAAGACAGCAGGTTCTGCTGCTCGTTCAAGTCACACAAACACATGTCCTTGTTTTCTAATAAAACATTTTCCACTGTCGTTTCCAGGCTTAAAGCCAAGGGCGCAGTCAAAAATAATGAAAAGAAAAACAATAAAAACAATAAACAGTCAGGTGACTGCTCCACTTCTGAGAGTGGCTGTTGCCTCTCTCAGAATGCGGACGGTAACCGAGTCTGTGAACGCATCATCGCCGCGCGCATGCGCAGTGTCGACCGAGGTTGTCAGCCTGGGATACCACCGTGTTCAGACACTAGAGGGCCCCATAACACAACCAATAAAGACACAGAGAGCAAACAACAGGAAGTGATCACATCTCCACTCGCTCTGAGAAGCGAAAGGTGGAAGGTGCTCACAAGCTCTGCTTGGGTTTTCAAACGATATCACGGGGCTACAGACTCCAATTCGCTGTCACCCCCCCTCACTTCTCGGGCATTGTGCATTCACAAGCCCGGAGAGTCGGCTCATATTCTAGAGCAGGAGATTCTCTCGCTACTAGAAAAGAAAGCCATATCCATAATACCCTCCGAACAGAGTCAGAGCGGCTTCTATTCCAAATATTTCCTCGTTCCCAAACGGGGAGGGAACGGAATTCGCCCTATCCTAGATTTAAGGGCTCTGAACAAGTATCTCAGAAAATACAAATTCCGAATGCTCACTCACACATCTCTGCTGCGTCTCGTACGTCAGGACGATTGGTTCACATCAATCGACCTGAAAGACGCGTATTTTCACATCCCAATATATTATCCACACAGGAAATATCTGAGGTTCGCTTTTCAGGGTGTCTGTTACGAGTACAGAGTGCTTCCCTTCGGTCTGTCTCTCAGCCCTTGTATCCTGGGCTAACCCTCATAAGGGCAAGCCCGTTACCAGGCAACGGCTCTCCCACTGGATTGTGGAAGCGATAGCTCTGGCTTATACGAGTCAGGGTTTGCAGGCACCAACGGGCCTGCGTGCTCATTCTACTCGTGGACTGGCTACATCCTGGGCTTTGTTCAAGGGTGTTTCCATCCAGGACATTTGTGCAGCAGCGAGCTGGTCTTCACCGCTCACTTTTGTCCGCTTTTACAGACTAGATGTCTCTGCTCCAAGTGTGGCCCGTGCAGTGCTGGGCCCCGTGTTGGACAGGGTTCTACCTGTTAAGTACTGTTTTGTTTTGGTGATTTTCGAGATAAGCATGTCTAGCAATACGGGAGTCTCAATATCCCATAGTGAGACATCGAACGGAGTGTTATGAATGAGAACTATAGGTTACTAACGTAACCCCAGTTCTCAGAGTAACATGAAGTGAGATGTCTCACCAGACGGCCCTTCTTGCTGAGGCGAAGCGAGAAGAGGTGCTTATTTTGAATGACGCTGCGACGTAGCGCAAGCTACTTAAAGGGTGTGTGGATTCCCTGACGTAGTCGTCAAGATCACCGGCCAATCAGGATTGGCGTAATGAGATTGATGCTTCTGATGCATACGCGTTGAGGCGCATCCCATAGTGAGACATCTCACTTCATGTTACTCTGAGAACTGGGGTTACGTTAGTAACCTATAGTTTTATTAAAATCACTAGCAATAAAGGATTTATTAAAACAGAGATAAAGCTAAAGCCGTATGTTGTTAAATTAACGTACACTGAACTGTAAAACAACTTACCACTATTTACCTATTCATCCCTGTCAGGGATCTGATTAGAAGGGTTGACTATTAGGACAGCAAAGAGGTGGAGGAGGTCCATGTCACGTACAACCATTGGTAGATATAACACCTGAAAGAAAGATTAAGGAAATAAGAAAAGACAGGAGGAAATATATCCTATTAGCTAAAAGACAATATCATATCAAGCTTCAACTTTTTTACTCTTTTCAATGTACTGTTGCAAATTAAAATAAATAGGCTAAATTCACACTCAAAAACATAAATAACTGGTTGCCAAAGTGCTGTACCTCGTAGAACACGTTCCACACACAGCAGACTTTATTCCGGCAATGCCCTTTGCTGCAAATCCTCTCCTCTTTCGCCACTGTTTCTTGTCGATCTCTACTGCCTCAGTCCGATAAAACAAGAATGCCCCAAAATAATCATCTTTAAAAGTTAAAAAAACGTTTACTCAACGTATATGTCTGACCCAACTAATGTATGTTTTGCATCTCCTCAACAATGTTCTGTATGGTTGAAGCAGGTAGTAAAAACCCTGCATTTCAGGTAGAATAAACAGACGTTTCTAAGAAAAAGATCACTGAAATGTTCTGACATATCCATATCATCCTCTTCTGTGCCTGCCTCGTGCCCTTGTTGGCTTAAGTCATCTGATTCAGCTGGAACAGATGCTGACTGAGAAGAAGCCGCAGCTTCTCTGTATAAGTCACTGACTGTGCTCCCTGCAAAGTGTCTAGGCTCGTTTGAGATGAGCGAGACCGACGCAGACCTGCGCAATTGCGACCGCCGTCTTGCTAGTGCATTGCATGATGGTTAGTCAATTTGTCCGACTTGCTCTGGAGCATGGATGTATAATAAGAACTGGATACAAAGTGGGAGGCGGGGCCTCGTTCATTCCTATGAGAGTTGCTCATTGGCGCATGAAGACAAAATGGCCCAACTTTTGAGAGAGCGAAACGTCACTAAAGTATTCATATAATCATATAATCCTTATTCTTATTGTGCATCCATGGGTAAAGGTAAAACTCATGTAGTACTGAACATGTCACATGAACGTGCCGTGCGGCGAATGCCGAGGAAAATAACTCTCAGAATAACGTTATTAGCACATTTTACAACTTGAGGACCGAATGTTTTTAATAAGGGCTATACAAACGTTCATACTGGGTAGTTTATTTAGTTTAAAAAAAATTATCCAACTATTTACAGACGTCTCTTTCCCAATGTTAGTCAATGGGAAAAAGTATTTCCGGGCCCAGCGACTGATACGGAAGTGTAGTACTGCCGTTTGGCCACAACGAATATTTTCCTCAGAGTCCGGCACACTTCCTGGGGGCTTGCTCTGGAGGCTCGACTGCATGAGACGTTGAAATCTCGCGGGACAAAGACGCCTGCAGGCGGTGTCTGTCGTGCACCCTCACTACAGAGAAAAGGGTCTTTATTCCATGTACTTCCTGGTTCCCAAGAAGACAGGGGAATTCAGACCTATTCTAGATCTCTGCAGCCTGAATTGGCACATTAGTGGGGCCAGGGAAGCTAAACTGCACCTCCTCTGCCCGGTGCGTGCGCTAGCATGTTATGTGGAGTGCACGGCTGCCTTTAGACGCACTGAACAGCTGTTTGTGTGCTTTGGGGGCGGGGTGACCGGGAAAGCTCTGTCCAAGAAACGCCTGGCAGGATGGCTCTGCTAGTGCATTGCACATGCCTACGGACAGAGGGGGAGAGCCTGCCCCGCGGGGGTCTGTGCACACTCTACACGCGCTGTGGCAGCCTTATTCAACGGCGTGAGTCTAGAGGACATATGCACTGGTGAGCAGGGGGGGGGGCAACGTAGTGTGCACTGGGCCCATACGGGGCTGGAGGGCTCTCCTCGCCTGCCTAGGGGCAGGAGGGGAGAGCCCTCCACACTATAGTCCACACACACTCTGCACGGGGTCAGTGTCTGATTGTGAGGGACATGGGGCACTTGCGCTCTCCCCGTGCTCCTCACGGCCCGTCCACACGGTGCCGTGCGTTGAAGCTTCTGCCCATTCACTTTGAATGGGGTGACGTCACGCTTTGCCGAACTGCATTGTGGGAGCGTTGCTTTGCTTTGCTCGCGTTGCTCGCTTCAAAAGTTGAGCAATGTTCAACTTTTGAAGCTTCGGCGGAAGCGTCAGCCAATCAAATCATATCCCAGTACAAGCTTTAGCCAATCAAACCGCGTGCTTGTGTGTCCGGGGCGGGAGATTCATGTGATTGGTTGTTGGTCGAGCTTCAGACACGCCCGCCTGCAAGCTTCAACGCACGCCTTTGTGTGGACGCTGCGTTAGGGACTAGGGAGAGGTGGTGCACAGTGAGCCCATACGGGGCTGGGGACTCTCTCCGTCTGCCTATGGGCGGGGGGGGGAGCCCTCAGCACTGTTTACCGAGCACACTTTTTGCGAGGTAAGCGCGTCGGAGTGTGCTCTGTCAGCCGCGGCCCAGACTTCTCCACGGTCACAACCGAGGTAAAGGAGGTGCGGCGCAGCGGCTGCTAACCAGAAAGCCGGTCAGGGGCAGTGGGGTGGAGGGGTTGTTGGACGACAGCACGTGTATACATCGGGGCTCCTGTGAGAGATATAACGAGGGGTTACATATGGTAACCCTTGTTATATAAGCACAGGCAGAGCCCTCTACTCGGGGCCCTGTCGGTCCTATGCCGCTCGCTGAAGAGAGGTGTAGGATCACAGTCAGGAGGCGAGGCCTCCTTTTATATAAGCATTCACCTACTGAGATTTCTATAGACGTAACGGCCTTGGGGCGGGCCTACCTGAATGCGCGCGCATCTCACTGTATAAAAGGAGGCCTCGGCCATCATCCCTTCTCTTCAGCGAGGGCAACAACTGAAGCAGAGATAAGACGTTTGAAAGAAGAAGAAAGAGTTATCATACCTCCAGGGAGTCGCCACTGCTAGAGACCCGGGCCTGTCCTTCGTGCCCTGGCTTAAATAGCGGGCGCCGATCCCCACCACCTCTGCTTCGAGTGTTTGGGGGACCAGGATATGGCCGAGGCGGTGCCATTCACGTTCGCCATTCCTTCCGGGTCCGGCGTTCATGGAAGTCCACCGCCCAGGGCTGTAGTCTCCCTGGATGATGATCATTGCGGTGGGTGTGTGGGCTACTCGCTCATTGCTAGAGATGCCCCCGCCTCACCAGGTCAGAACGATTATTGGGCCGCAAGGCCGAATTAGTAGCTTGGTCCACGGGCCTTGCCCCAGGCCCGGTTCCCCCGGGGACCGGTGCTCGGTGGCTTCACATCATATAGGGTCGACCCTACTTCATCACAGGTCACCGCCGCTGCCTGCCGTGTGATGTCCCTGGGGATCACGCCACATGGCACTTTCCAAAGAGGACCGTGTTGATCTCCTGGGAGCCCCCGTGTTTACGGAAGGGCTCTTTGGATCGATCTCCTTGCTCACGGATAAAGAGTAATCGCAGCATGGCTGCTTCTTGCCCATCCCCAGAGTTAGGAACACTGTCCTACACTTCCCCCCCCCTGCTGTAAACCCCAGTATAGGGAGCCAGCAGGTGGGCGTGTGCACATGAGTGGAATAATAATAATACGTGGGCACGCGACCCTCGTAAGAGTGGTCGCGGTGCGTTCAGGGACCTCCGCAGGAGAACGGTGGGTTACGTTTGTAAACTCTAGTTCTAGAGTGATGTGTGTGTGAAAAAATGCATTCAGTAAAAACGATTGCATTTATCCCAGAGTAAGACTCATCTCTCTCCACAATTCCACTTTCCCCCATAATGTACGTTTCAAAGAGACGGCATTGTGACGCGTGCTCCACCTGTTCGGCCCATCCCGTGGAACCGGCGTGCCGGCAATCACGGGGACGGGCTGCCCAACCTCGGCAGGCTCCGCAGCAGCAGAGAGCGGCCGGGTGGGGTGCTCCGTCTTCACGGAGCTGACTGGCGGGGGGAGAAAATCTCTCCGCCCGGGACGAGAAGGCGAATCCCGCCTCCCCCCTGTATAATGCACAGATCACTACATTTCTAATAAGAATTAGGTTGATCTGTATCCAAATCTATGTGTCTTTTGTTTCCACAAATGCTACACTTACACACGATGTTAACCGTACAAATTCCCCATTCGCTGCCCCAGCTGTAGCTCCTGTAAAGGAGGTGGCTAGGGAGCAGATGAGAGGGATGAATCGCAGGGAGTGCTATCTAAAGGAAAGCGCTATGCGGGTTCAGGGGCATTATGGCCGGCGTATTACTGTCAGAGAACACACTACGCCTAGAGCAAAGACTCTAGTTAATGCAGTTTACCGTAGTGGTAAGGGCTGCATTATGGCGGAGCCTGCACTCACACAAGAGCGCGCGGCGGTGCGTTCAGGGACCTCAGTAGAACACACTACGCCTATAAAGATTCCGATTAATGCAGTTTGCCGTAGTGGTGAAAACAGCATGATGGTGGATCGCGTGCTCACACAAGAGTGAAGAGGTGACCTCCTACATCACAGTGTTCACGGACGCATCCAGAACAGGATGGGGAGGGGACCTGCCTGAAGAGGGCTATAGGTGGGCGCTGGTGTCTAACAGAGTCACGACACAGCAACCTCCTAGAGCTACGGGCGGTAGTGTTAGTCCTCCAGCATTTCATGCCCCTAATTCAAGGGAGACATGTAATGGTCAGGAGCGACAACAGCAGTTGTTGGACGACAGCGTACGCTGGGAGAGCGGAAGTGGACCTGTTCACCAGCCGGCGCAACACCCACTGTGCCCTGTGATTCTCCATGGCCCTGAGCGACGACCCGCCCTTGGGGGTGGACACGTTTGCACACGAGCCATGGCCAAGGAAGCTGCTATACGCCTTTCCTCTGCTGCGTCTCATTCTCCCTCTCCTGGGGAGAATGAGACGAAAACGTCTGTCAGTCATCCTAGTGGCTCCGGACAGCGCCGGGGCGCCGTGGTACTCAGAGATGACACAGATGAAGGTGGGCCAGCCCTGGGCGTTTCCCCAGTTCTGGGGGGCGATGTCTCAAGAGGCAGGTGCAATCGGGGCGTTACCCACTCTCGGCCAACCTCTCCAGGCTTGGCTCCTGAGAGGGACAGGCTGAGACAGGGTGGATTGTCTGACAGTGTTATTCAGTCTATCCAGGCAGCTAGAGCTGGATCCACCACAGCCTATGAGAGGCCAAAGTGGCTAGGATTCCAGCGATGGTGTGAGGAGCGGGGAATAGAGCCCCTATCTTGTGAGTTGGGCTCTATTTTATCCTTCTTACAGTTATTGGTGGACAGAGGGCTTGCACATTCCACAGTGGAAGTGTATGCAGCAGCCATCTCGTCCTGCCATGAGGGATTTGGCGGCAGGTCAGCCTTTAGTCAGCCACTGATGTCGTGGTTTTTACAGGGGGTCAGGAGGCTGCGCCCAGTAGTGCACGCCTCCACCCCGCAGTGGGACCTGCCCCTGGTGCTCGAGGCTCTGGTCTCAGAACCATTTGAGCCTCTGGAGCTCTCCTCTCTAAAAGCACTGTCGTGGAAGACAGCTTTGCTTCTTGCCTTAACGTCAGCCAAAAGAGTGTCTGAGTTAACCGCTCTGTCGGTGCACCCGAGCTGCTTGCTGATTCGGGGGGACCGGAGCGGCGCGACACTCAGACCGAACCCCTCCTTTGTGCCCAAGAGCCTAAGGAGTGCGTTCAGGTCGAGGGCTATTCAGATGAGGGGGTTTTAGTCTTCCCCCCATGGTGGGGCCAGGGAAGCTAAACTGCACCTCCTCTGCCCGGTGCGTGCGCTAGCATGTTATGTTGAGCGCACGGCTGCCCTTAGACGCACCGAACAGCTGTTCGTGTGCATCGGGGGCGGGGTGATCGGGAAAGCTCTGTCCAAGAAACGCCTGGCAGGCTGACTCTGCGAGTGCATTGCACATGCCTACGGACAGGCGGGGAGAGCCTGCCCCTTGGGGATTCGTGCGCACTCCACACGGGCTGTAGCTGTGTCAACAGCCTTATTCAACGGTGTGAGTGTGGAGGATATATGCACAGCGGCGTCTTGGTCAACGCCAGGCCCCAACATAAAGTTTTATCTCTTGGACATGTCTGGCTGTTTCTCCTTGTCTGTGCTTGCTGGGGCAACACAGGACTGGTGAGGAGAGGGGGGGCTGTGGGTCAGTAGGCATCTGACCCCCTCCCCGGACGTAATGCGCCTTCGCCTTTCCCGGGCCCTCTGAGGGGTCCCGGGATGGGCGAGGTGCGCACTGGCCCATTACGGGGCGGGCATGGGCACTTGCACTCTCCCTGTGATCCTTAGGGACTCAGAGAGGTAGGTGCACAGTGAGGCCCATACAGGGCTGGGGATTCTCCCCATCTGCCTATGGGCGGAGGGGGGGGGGGCCCTCAGCACTGTTTTTTGAGCAGACTTTCTGCGAGGCAAGCGCAGCAGAGTGTGCTCTGTCAGCCGCAGCCCAGACTTCTCCACGGTCACAACCGGGGTAAAGGAGAATGTGGGGCAGCAGCTGCTGACCAGAAAAGCCGGTCAGGGGCAGTAGGGTGGAATGGTATTGTTGGACGACAGTGCGCGTATACATCAGGGCTCCAACCACTGTACCCATAGAGTCCAGTAGAGGGCGGAGCCTGTGAGAGATATAATGCCGGGTTACGTATTGTAACCTTGTTATATTAACACAGGCGGAGCCCTCTACTCAGGTCACTGTCTGTCCTATTCCGCTCGCTGAAGAGAGGTGTAGGATGATAGTCAGGAGGCGAGGCCTCCTTTGATACGGTGAGATGCGTTTCATGAGCTGATAATCATTTGAAGTTCCCTCTGTGTTGAAGCACATTTTTTTGGAAGTCAAATCTGATATGATTATTTCAGCTACAGTAAATAGTGTTGAATACAATCATTGCTGCGACTGTTGGATAAACAAACCATTGAAACTGATTCTACATCATTTCTATCATGCTGTTTTGATGTGATGTATTGTCATGCATTACATCAGCCACCAGGAGTCAGTCTCTACTTTTGGACTATGAAAGCGTTTATAGCCACTCCCCACATGAATTCAGTGCAGCGTGTGTACAGTTGAGGCTTTGTGTTGGTGAATAGATGCTGTTGCACCCATTACCATGGTTACATTTTATTTTTTTAATATTTTGAACACTAGATGGCGTAATGGGGCAACAGCATATCATTGATCTCCCAGGTACAGGTGTGTGGTTTGGGACTGGGAAGAGCAAACTGTTTTGTGAGCGTGAAGCTGTGCACAAGCTGTTTTTCTTGATTGATTTTTGAAAAACAAAACTCTGGCAGCAGGAAGTATAAAAGAGGGAGACGATGCAAGCAGACATCTGATATTCAGTGTAGAGAGGTAATCACCAGTAATGTGTTTACTGATATTAAATGTATTGTACTTTATGAGTTGCATTTGGCAAATGAACAATGTCACTGCTCCTGTGGCTCTCATCTCCCAAAGCTGGTTCATTTTTAAACATCATACCACCAGTGCAAGTAGCACGCTGTTGTGGGCAGGGGGGGGTGGGGTTATTCAGGATATTATTATATTGTTAAAAGAGATAGAGAACCGACAACCACACCTGGAAATAGGCTTAAAATGGCAATGCTTTACCTACCAATAACTTTAAGTTCACAGGTTCACTAAAGAGGCCATACAGTATTATGCACATTTCTCAGGTTTATATTTGTATTCTGTGCCTCTACTGTCACATGTTTACTTTCTTTAATGTTCCAAAGGTGCTTTTTTTTCTTTTTAGAAGTCTGAGTTTTGTATAGTGATATCATTATGTTAAGGACGCAAACAAAGGGATCCAATGGAGGCGTTTCAGGCAGGGGGGGGGAGAGTGTGTGGGAGAGAAACTTTGGGATTTAAGCCTTTGCAGGCCTTACACAAAAACCTAAAAGTAACATACTACAGGAAAGGGAAAACCCCAAAAAGCATACAAATGGCCTCTTTAACTGAGGGACAGAGAAGTGTTTCAAAATATAAATGTATTTTTATTAAATGTATTTACAGGTCAATAAAAAGTTGCCGAATGATGAGCTTAATAAAACACATGAACTGGAAGTATTCAGCTAAAATTATCTTTATGACAAAAATAACTTTTAAATATATACTTAAAATCTAATACTAAGTTTATGTATGAGAAAACAAAACAGAATCTATAGTGGGCTGAGGCAATAACATGGGGAGGCAGGCTAAATTGATTAGGCGACCTTGAATCTATTTGTATTTGTTTGTCATAACCTACCGTCATGCAGATGAATTTCCATCAAGATTCACAGTTGGTTTGCACCAGAAACCTGTTTTGCAAGACAAAAGAGGGAGAATCTCGTGAAACTGAGCCAGGGCGGCTGTGGCTTGGGAGTAAACGATTTTGTTTCCCAATCAAGAGTCGGTTAATCAATCCCCAACATGTCAAAGTGTCCTTGGGCAAGATACTTAACCCCAAATTGCTTCCCATAGTCAGGGCCGGATTAGTACCTCCAGGGGCACCTGGGCACTGAGTGCTCATGGGCCCCCCCCCAACCCACATACCAACAAGTAACACCACGCCTACCCAGTCCTACCAACATGACCAATATTTAGAATTTTCAGTCAATCTGGCATGTCAAATCGCACACCTATTTGTCAAAAGCAGGGACGCAGCCACATAGTTCAACCAAATTAGGTCTTGCCTTTTGCCCTTTTAGTCAAAAATCACAAGACAAAGATACAATGGATAAGATCCCAAGACAGTGTATGGCTCAGGAATACCTTGGTAATATCACTCAACCTCAGAGCAGCACCCCACTTAATGCCTAAATATGACTGGCTGGCTGTACAAGTACACAAGGAGTTGTATTAGTTACAAACATTGAAAGTTACAAAAGTAAAATATGTAGTGAAATGTTGTGGTTGCTCAACTAAGTGATCAGTATATGTGATGGAAGTGTGTGTGTGTGTGTGTGTGTGTGTGTGTGTGTGTGTATGTGAGAGGGAGAGAGAGAGAGAGAGAGAGAGAGAGAGAGAGAGAGAGAGAGAGAGAGATGAGTGTGTATGAGAGACAGTGGATCTTACCTTTTAGAAGTGTTTCTTCCTTGCCTTTCTCTTTGAAAAGTCTTTGATTAGGTCATCAAAATCCAGATCCCTCACAAGATCAGACTCGATGGCCATCAAAGAAAGGGCTGAAAGTCTCTTCTGAGCCATAGTTGTCCTAAATTCATTTTTGATGCGTTTAAGCTGTGAAAAGGACCTCTCACCCTCGCAGTTGGTTACAGGCAGTGTGAGAAAAATCCTGAGCGCAACAAAAACATTGGGGAATGTTGTCTGTAGTCCATGTTTAAGCACCACCTGCAGTCTGTTTGCAGGAGTTTCATCTGGCTCTGTGCTGACAAAAGCCCTAAACTGGATCAGCTCATCTCCTAATGACTTATCCAAATCAGTAGGATATGACGAGGAGAGATTATTGGCCCAACTGCGGAGATCAGTGTCATCACAGCACATGTCAAATAGGACTCCAAAGTGATCATTTATGTCTTTGTATGCATCCAAGCCTTTGCTAAGTCCTGAGAGCAACCTGTCAATAATTACATTGAATGTCTCAACCTGGAATGTTTTACTGCCAGTCAGTGCCACCTCGTGCTCCACTGTCTCGTCATCAAATACTCGTCTTTTACCAACACGGTGAGTCTCGTGCTGGTATGTCTGTGTCACGCCGGTGACGGCCCGGGCAGATGTCTCAAAGTCCGAAAATGTCCCTCGTAGTGATGCAACATAAGTGCGCAGCGATTCCAAAAGTCGCACAGTGGTTATTAGGTCAATGTCTTTCTTTTGCAAGCCAGTGCTCGTAAGCTTGAATTGGTGCAGTACAGTGTCCCAAAATATTGTCAGCAGAGCAGTCTCTAGTTTCCCAAGTTTGCCACATAGCGCAGAGGCCTCTTGCCGTGTGTCCTGGCGCTCTTCGTCATCAGCCGCCAACATTTGTAAAGCCCCTCTTATTGCATTGTAATTCTCACAAAGAGCTCTTGTGGAGTCTCCTCTGCAGCTCCTTCTTGTACAGGAGAGAGATTTTAGCGTCAGTGTGACGTTTTCAGTGAACACTTTATTCCATCGGTGGGTAGAAGCAGAGCAAAAAGCATAAAGTGCTTGAAGTATATCAAAAAATTGCTTGCTTCACGACAACTATTTTCAACACAGTTGACACCAACCAAATTCAAGGAGTGTGCTGCGCACGGAATGTAATGTATGAGTGGGTTGCTTTTCTTGAGATGAGCTTGCAGCCCATTATAATTTCCTGACATGTTGGATGCGTTGTCATAAGCCTGGCCACGGCAGTTTGAGAGATCCAGCCCCATATCAATGACCATCTTCATCACAGAGTCAGCCAGACTTGACCCAGTGTGACTGTGAATGGGTTCAAATCCAATAAATCTTTCAATAACTTTTCCTTTCTCACTCACAAATCGGAAAACAAAAGTTAATTGGTCGACGTGAGACATGTCAGGTGTAGAATCTACGATGACAGAGAAATACCTTGCTTGCTGTAGTTCTGTTGCTATTGCTTCCTTTGTTCTGTCACCCATCAAACCAATAAACTCCTCACAGATAGTTGATGACAAGTATGAAGTCCTACCACGTCCCTTCTGGCCAAACTTCTGCAAATGATCCTTTAAAAATGGATCAAACTGCGCGAGCAGCTCCAGGATTCCCAGGTAGTTCCCGTTATGTGCGGATCCTAAAAGTTCGTAATTTCCCCGGAAAGGAAGCCCCCTCTCACTCAAGAATGTAATCACCGCAAATACACGTCTCAATACATCCTTCCAGTACTGACTTTCTGTGTCGACCTGCATCCCTAGAGAAGCATCCACAGTGCCCATGAGTTTAGTGCGATGCATAAGTGAAAGTATGCATTTTCTGTGCTCACCACTCGCCTCATGTTCCGTTATCCTCTCGGGATGCTTCCAATCACTAAAGCCGAGAACAAATGCATTGCTGTGGCTGTGAGTGGATAAAAGTTTGCAGGCAAAACAATAAATTGCTCCGGTAGATGGAGAATAAATAATCCAATCGCGTTGAACGATTTCTCCATTGTGAAGCTGTCTGGTCAGCATATCGTTGGTCAGTGAGCGTGTCCGGCCGCTAGCATCGGTCTCCCTCCGAGATGCTGGATACTTCGTTGCCCGATTATGAAAGTATGAAACCCCTTTCATCAAAGTCTCCTCCCGGACATTTCCAGCAATTAATCCCCATTGTGCAGGGTCCTGAGAGACACAGGGAACTTCCGATGAACTCGAACCTTCACCCTGCTCTGTGACGTCCTCGTCAGGCTCGTCTTCATCTTTTTCCTCCTCTTCTACCCGCTGCGTTAGCATGCTAGGTTCAAGGCTAACATTGCTCGCTAGCTCAACAACATCCTCCGTGACCGCCGCCACTGTTCCTTGTGGTTGTTGCTGGCCTATTTCGTCACTTTTTGCTTTTTTGAAAAAGCTATTTATTGTTGGCACATTTTTTAATGCAGCCGCCACTCTCTCTTCTTTTTCTTTCTTTCGCAGCCCCGCTGGGCGTTTGGCTACCGGCACCATCCATTTTTTCTGCTCACGTGACAAAATGTGACATGAGTGAGGGTGGGGCTGTGATTCGGCTATACACCGCCGCCGCGTAGTAATAAAGTTGAGCGCATACATAGTGAGACCTACAGTACAGAGACGGTTTAGAAAATATATGAATTTGACCCTATAGAAAAGCTGTGTTATTTATGGCGAAGAGTGAGTCTCATTTAAAACAATGTATGATGAGTGAGGTTGTGCCCGAAAAAAAATTAAATATTTTTTTTTTTTTCATCTTGTCACTGAGGGCCCTCTTTGCTCAAGGGCCCCTGGGCACTTGCCCAGGTTGCCTATATGGTTAATCCGGCCTTGCCCATAGTATTACTGTGTGTGAGTGTGTAGGATGTTAAATCACTCCTGATGGCACCCTGTATGGCAGCCTCTGCCTTTGAATTAATTAATGTTAATGGGGCCCAAAATGCAACCACTTTGTCATTTGTCCTAATTAAAATGCGGGTGATAATGTTCAACGTTTATTATGAATATTTTGTGTATGGCCAAAAGCCTTGTCAAAGTGATCTTGAAATGTCATTACCAATTTCTAATCAATTAATTCCTCTATCCAAGTGGACATTTTCCTTATAACTGCATTAACCTTGTTCTGTTTATTTGAATTGGTGGTTTAGGGCATTTGATAATTAACTCGTCCTAAACCAGGCAAACAATATTCTGCCATTCAATTATTTGTTAAGTTGGTCAAATAGGTAAGGCCCTAACAACCAGATGTTGTGGTGGTGACATAACTGTCATGGTCCTAAGCTTAATTAAAGATGGTTTCCTGTTTTAATTAAAAAAATACAAAAGGCCTTCATGTTATTCATTCATTCATATTGATTGTGAATTAATTTATTAATAATACACAGTATAAGATGTCTGTATAGACATATATTTTTAGGCTTAAAGTTTCAGGGAAAATGTAAATTAGGCCCACGTAACTCACATTAATCATGACGCTTCCCAATTAACAGCGTCAGATGGAAATGAATTGAAACGATGATAAAAAAATATATAATTCAAAAATGTGTTTCTTGCTGATAAACTCTCAGCCTTGATGACATTACACAATAGTTCAAAATTCTCCTTACTGGTTTCCCATTATAGTTTCTGAACTTTTAAATATAATAAAACAGATATTAAAGTAGGTATGGTTTACAAAAAGGTTTTATATTTAAAGTGACAAATGTTATTAAACTAAATTGTATGACAATTAAAAATCTAAACATTCTACTGACACTTAGCTGAAAACAAATAATTATCCATTCATCATTTATTAAATACAACAACATCATTCTGGATCATGCTGAATTTATGAATTGATACTTAAGAATATTTCAAGTAGTTTTTTATCTGCATTTCTTACTGCTCCTTCAACACGTCACTATCAATCCATATGTGTTCGTCATAACCTACCATTACACTAGTACAAAGTCCTTCAACCTTCCCATTGTTGGAATGCACAAGGAACTTTTTTAAAACAAAACACGCAAAAGAAAGTGTGTGATATAAAACTGAGCGAAGATGCTGACAGAGTGATAGTTGACATTGGGTGTTGTTTATCATGAGGTGTAACAGTGCTTGTATGCCTTAGCCAACTACACAAGTTTTAGTTTACATCCATGTCCGTCCAAAATGTAATGATTTAAAAACGAAATTCCCATGATTTTTTTCTGGTATGGCAAAAAACCTGTCTCAGTGACTTTGACCCTTGAGTAGCAAAGTGAACGTTTGTGCCAAAACCTCTGTATCAAGGTATGGTATTTTTAAGAAGAGGTTTTTATCACATTTACCTTAAAGTGCTTGTGACACCATCCCACCTATTGTTGTGCAATGCAATGTTGGGCTACTAGTTATCTCGAACCATCAGTTTAAAAATGAATTTGCGATACCGTATTGATAAATATCAATAATTTCGAATATCGCGGAAAAGTCCTTCACTCAGTTTCCTTTTTCGGGACGAAGGCGGAAGTGCGTCACAAAGGGCCATATTTATTCTGCTCCCATTGAGCCAGACAGGGACAGAAGGGATTTGTCACGCGTAGAGATGGTCGATGATGCGTTGTGTCTGGCTGTTCCAATACAGCAAATGAGGAACTTAACATCAGCATACATAGCTTTCCAACGGATGTCAAGCGTCAGCGCACATGGGAGAAAAACGTGCAGAACACAAGAGCTGGCTGTCTGTGATGAACCCCACATCGACCTACATATGCAGCGCCCACTTTCTGGCCGAGAATTTCGAGGAAAGGCCTTTGTTGATGGCTGAAACTGGGATTGATTTTTCGCGAAGACGGATTCTGAAGCCGTCAGCAGTGCCTACTCTCTTTCCCACGCCTTCCCAAATCCGTAAAGGCCCCAAAGACTTCGCCAACCCCCCAGCTAAACGCCCCCGAAGTGTCTACTTCGAGCAACAAGAGAAAACTCAGGTAAGAACAACAACCTTTAAACGTGATGTGTTTTTTAGGATACTCTGTGTGTGTTTGTGTGTGTGTGTGTGTGCGCGCGAGGGAGGGAAAGAGTCGGGGGGGTTGTCGTCTCCACTGTCCGACTCGGAGTTAATTTCATCCGATTCAGAGGCATATGGTTCGAATCTGTAGGGCAAATAGTCAATATCGTCTACGAGGCTATCACTATCAGATGCTTCATCCTCATATGAGCTCTCAGACACATTCAAAATTAAACTACAATCGCTGTCGGAGCTTGCTGCTGTGTGCGCCATCGTTTGTTTGCATACAGATACTGGACTCCGGAAGCGTTCGTCTTCCCTCTGTGACGCGGCACACCTTTTCGCGGGAGTTTAAGAATCCCAGAGCAGACCCAGAGAAGATCCAGAATATGGTCACATTGAAGGGCAGATTAACGGTTATCAAAGTACACATTTTCAAAAATCACTTCAGTAACGGTTTCAAGGGGACATTATTTACTGAAATTAATGGTTTGGATGATGGGGGAAAACCGTGTCACAAGCACTTTAAAGGACTTTAAATCATAGCCTACTGTACAACAAAGACAGATTTGTCTTAGAGACAGGTTGATGGTTAAGAAGAAGACATTTTTGTTAGTTGGGGGAGGTGTATATGAGAAAAACTGTCTAAATTGATAATTGGTGTTACAGCAGTTTGTAATATTCTGATGGTTGAAGAATACTCTGTACCGCTTTGGGGCAGGAGGTGGTTGATTTTGTCGAGCTATCATTTTATCATTAAAAACCACCACACAATAAAAGGCTCAATAGAGCTGTTGCTCTCTTTTATTGCTGATAAGAAACCTGGAATGTCCTTTTTCTCTTCTATGAATAATGAGTAATAAGCTGCTCTCGCATTACGGGTCAGGCGCAGTCACAACGTATTTGATTCGCATAACAAAAGAAAGGAGTTAAACTTCGGTAATATACAGACAGGTTGACTGCTGAAATGATGTACCCTGTAATTGCGCTTTGTTATTGCTTTAAGGTGTAACAACATTTCGGAAAAATGTCTGATCTATAAATAACGTCACTAGCAATTACATATCTGAACACGTTTAGCTGGCTTTACATTGTGGCCCTCTGAAAAACAAGCAAGCTGGAGACAGATGTGATGTCAGACAAATGAAGGTTTTATTTAAAAGGCTTGGCCAAGAAGTAAAGGAAGATGAAGAATACAATCAAATACAATTGTGCAGTCACATTGTATGTCAACATCCATTCTCAAGCAAAGATATTATCTGTCTCTATTTACCCTTGACGCCAAGAAATCCTTTATCTAAAAATGAGACAATTCAATGACTCGTCATATGTTAGAACAATCTTAGCAAGACATCGTTTAATCACTGTCTACGACTTTTCAAACGCCTTTATCTCACACATCATATAGAAAAGGTTAGTCTTAATTTATTTGTTTTCGGCAGATAGCTTTGCATGTCTTTGTTATGTGACTATATTAGGGAGAGAATGACCTGACAAAAGGAGAGATATGCCAGGTCATAAAACTTTGGCAGTTCACAGGAGACAAAATGCCACCCATCCAACTACCAGTCCACACCACCTATTTTTGGTCCAATTGGGCCTTGAACCAGTGACCCTTCGGTTCCCAAAGCAATTCCCTACAGACTGAGCAGCTGCCGCCTCAATACATAATAAAAGATAGAAATTAGGTCAAAAATCCCCCAAGCATATTTATTTGATGTGAATGAGCCAGGTTATTAGAGTATAGTTTACATATACTTATTATTATTTATATTGTGATCACATCTAGATAAACAAGTCAAGACATGAACATTATTTTGGCGGGTGGTATAAAGGAAAGTAGTGAAAATCAGAGCATGATTGTAGTTGTAGATACATTCAGCAAGCAATAACTCACCCTCGAGATTGCATAGAGAGGGGAAACACATCTAAGAACATAATATCTCAACAGAATACATGTATAAAACTGGGTGGAGCAGGTTCAATCAATGTCGCCATTTGTCCAGCCAATCATGAGACTCTACTGTATTTTAATTCCTATGTGTACCAAGCAATTTACAAGTTTACTTCTATATATAACAATGTAATTTCCAATATTCAATCCATATTTTGTAAATAATTCTGTAAGCCCATTTCTTTATTTTTTGTTTTCTTGCATTTCTTCCTCCATTAACACGTCACTTACCATCTATATTTATTTGTTGGTCGTGGCGTACCTTCACACTTCACTCAACATTCACAAATGTGGAATGCACCAACAACCTGTTTTGCAAAAAAAAGAAAAGAAGGGAGTATCCGATGATAATGAGCCAAGAGTGCAGTGATGGCTGGCCAGTAAAATAATAATAATACAAGTAAATATAAACTTAATTCACATCGCACCTTTCAAATAAAACAGAACACAATTGAATACAGAGAAGGACATGAACTAAAAACCTTATAAAACATAAATACAGTAAAACAAACAACATAAAACATATATCAAATCACCTAAAGGCCATTCTAAAAAAGTGCACAGAAATTACTTTTTTTTTACTTTCAATGTCAAACAAAATACTTTGGATGTATCCCCTGCCCTCTTCTCCTGTTCAATCACCTCACTCCCTTCACATGAGATTCTCCGCCCAGCTTTTCACCTGCAATTTATCCCCTAATCAGATTCATTTGTTTTCCTTTCCTGCAGTTCCCTGTGTGTCCACCTGCCCTAGTCTTCATGACATGACAATAATGTAAAAAGTGAATCATATTGTCCTTACTGGTTTTCTAATGTACTTCCATACTTTGGACATAATCATATAACTGACATTCAAGTATGTGTGTGGTTTAAAAAAAGGTTTAGAATTTTAAGTGACAATTTTTTAAATAAAGGATATATTCTCTGGACTTGGAGGGGAAACAAATCATGTCTATTGATAATTTATTAAATAAAACAATATCATAATGGATCATATTGGATTTATAAAACAATACTTGAAAATAATATTTCATGTGTTTTTTGTTCAATTTTTACCGCTCCTTTCACACGTCAGTATCAATCCATATTTGTTTGTCATAACCTCCTATTACGTAGTCGAACTTCGTTCAACCTTCCCATTGATGGAATGCACCAGCTACTTGCCCATCACAAAAGAAGGGATTGTGACATAAAACTGAGCAAAGATGCTGACAGAATGATTGTTCACATTGGGTGTTGTTCATAATGACGTGTTACCTTGTTTGTATACCTCGATGTGTTCAGCACATGACACCCTCTCTCTGTAGAACCTTGCAGCGGACAAATAACAACTCTGGGGATGATGCCCGGGATGCTGAGTTAATATCATGGTAGTGCATGCAGATAAAGTGCATATAAAGAGAAGTAAAAGATGAGAGGTAAAAGGTGAAATTCCCCCAACAGTCTTAGCTTATAGCATCATAACTAGGGGTTGATACAAGCCTGAGCAAGACCTATCTATAAGCTTTATTAAAAAAGGAAAGTCTTAAGCCTATTTTACTTCTAGGAAACACTAATAACCCAGCATTATTGGACCACAATTAAGTAATGGTTTGGTTTTATTTGGCTTGATTGATATAATTGAGTATCATCCACACTTCAAACAATAAATGTTTGAAGTGGAATGATTCATTATAATATTCCCTAACTTTGTTATGAATGAAGGATTCATCGTTGACATGTACAAACTAAGACCATTGAGATGAATAGGATATTTATTGGCTTGGTGTGGTTCCTTTTTCACCATTTCAATATTTTAGTATCTGTAATGGAATGTCGTGTTCAATAATACCAAATGCAGAACTGAGATTTAAAAAGAACAAGAAACAAGATTACAAAAGTCCTTGAATGAAAGTCCTTTGTCTGATGCAATTAGAAGGCCATTTGTGACACCCACCAGCGCTTTATCTGTGGATGAAGCATTCTATACAGAGATTAAACCTCTTCAAATAAATGATTGTTTTTTGCAAATTACACAATTGTTAAGTAACTACTTTCTCAAGGATTTTAGTGAGAAAGGGAAGGTTAGATATGTGTCTTAAATCTGCCTGACGAAAAAGAAAGATTGTTG
The DNA here is from genome assembly GCA_031216635.1 of Dissostichus eleginoides. Lineage (NCBI taxonomy): Eukaryota > Metazoa > Chordata > Actinopteri > Perciformes > Nototheniidae > Dissostichus > Dissostichus eleginoides. Next base: position 12,414,680 of record CM062286.1, on the reverse strand, counting down.
TGGTTTCAATTAAGAAATTGTTCAAAAGTAAATACATATCAACAGTTTGATCAATTCTGGTGGTCGAAAATAACTCTGTATCAGTTTGGGGCAGGAGGTTGTTAATTTAGTTTTGAAGAGCTATAATTTCACCTTTATAAAAACACATGAAGTAATTACTACTTAGTGATATACAAATAGAAGGCTCAATAGATCTGTGGCTCTGTGTTAGCCAGGTTTGAAAATAAACTTGGCATTGTTCTTTTTTCTGCTATTAATGATGAGTAATAAGCTGCTCTACGTAGAGCCTCCTTATATTTGTTAAACAACCAGAATGGGACGGGCGTAGTCACAACGTTGATTTGCAGGAAAAAAGAAGGGAGTGCCATGACACTTCGGCAATAAACAGACAGATTGACAGTTGCAATGATGTACCCTGTAACTGGGCTTTGTTATTCTAAGGTGTAACAACATTTATAAAAAAATGTATGACCAATGAATCACGTCATGAGCCATTTCAATATAAAGGCATGACAGATTAGGAGTGTCACATAAGGTCTGAGACGTTTGCAATATCACATTTGTGGAATTGACTTGATTAAAAGACACATAGAGATATATTTCAAAACATTGAAGGCAAATAGGAAGGCATCATTTTTAACCTCATTTTGGGTAAGTACCTTTCTAAGTTTATTTCAAAGGCTGAATATCTCTCTCACTTAATCTATAATTGGAATTGTTGTCATAGTAGATTGTCTGTTCAAGAGGCAGTTTAATCTCTTTTTTGTGAAGTTTCAGCCAGCATCATCAGACCTGGAGCAAACATGGTTGCTACTGCTAACTACAGTAGCTAAAAAGCCTGTTGTATAATAATGGTCATTTCAAGAAAAAGCTATAATAAACTAAAATTAATTAATTTAATGCCTCTATTTCGGGTCAAGGGTGTGAAAACGTATTTCATTATATAATTAAAAATTCCCTGTATACACTGCTTGGAATTACTAAAAAGGTGTGGGATGAAATAATGTTGGGCGTCATTCCCAATTTTTTTGCACAAAATTAATAGAGTACCAGAAGAAGTAATAATGGTTTTGTTGTTATTATTAAGGGTCTTAGCCATGCAGCCTCATTCTCATTATTATGAATTAATTAATATATATCTCCAATCAAAGTGTTTATTCAACAAAAAACATTACAGAATTTGTCAATTCCATCACTACTACTCAAAATGTTGTAAATTCTAATAAAAATGGCTTGGCTTGGACTGTAGATATTTTTTTTCATTGATTACATTTCTAAATGGTTCTGCATCTATGCTCAGTTTGCAACATCTTCTCAAATATTCCAAAAGACTATTTTTCGATTTAAAAAAAATCAGTTGGCAAGGTTTGAGGAAACAACAATTTTAGGTTGTTGAGTTAAATCTCTTCAAATTTCACATACTTCAGAAATGAAAGAAATGTGCCACATTTGGATGAAAATAAATATAAAATATATTTCTGTAATGAATGATGTCATCTGCAGATTTAATCTTGTGACCTACTTAAAGGGTAATAATTCTAGTAAGTAGTAACTGTGAACGTAAAGGTTTTGAAAAGCTGCTTCTGTGAGTAAGTGTCTGTATTGTTTGATTTTATAGATTCAAAGCAAGACAAGATGGGTGTCGGCTGGATAATATCAATTTCCCTCATTTTAATAGGTAAGCAGGTTGATTTTAATCAATTTCAAGGTTCTTTATAAAATATAAAGTACATTTTAATGAACAACATAATCTGAAGTACAGGGAGAGTTGTTCAAACACACATCAGAGTGCAGTATGAACTATGGATCACTTTGTGTTAAAAAGGCTAAGAATAACCTGTGTAATTGTTGGAATATTTTAGTTACAACAACTCCTGCATTAGTAACTGGAACGACAACTGCAGCACCTACTACTGTTGCTCCTACAACAACAGTACTTACCACTGCCTCACCTACAACCGGTTCTCCAACGACGACCACACCTACAACAGTTGCCCCTACAACTGTTAAAAAGGTTGCAACATCAACTGCAACACCTACAACCGGTGCTCAAACGACAGCCAAACCTACAACAGCTGAACCCACAACTGCAGCTCCTACCACTATGGCTCCTACAACTGCCTCACCTACAACCGGCGCTCAAACGACAGCCAAACCTACAACAGCTGCACCCACAACTGCAGCTCCTACCACTATGGCTCCTACAACATTAGCACCTACGACTGGAGCCCCTACAACAGCTGCACCTACAACAGCAGCAACCACAACAGCAGCTCCTACCACTATTGCTCCTACAACTACAGCCCCTACAACACTTGCACCAACAACCAAGGCTCCTACGACTGCAGCACCTACCACTGTTGCTACAACTGCAGCACCTACAACAGAAGCACCTACAACGGCCAAACCTACAACAGCTGCACCAACAACGGCAGCTCCTACAACATTAGCACCTACGACTGGAACCCCTACAACAGCTGCACCGACAACTGTTGCTGCTACAACTGCAGCACCTACAACTGCCTCACTTACAACCAGAGCTCAAACTTCTGCCAAACCTACAACAGCTGCACCAACAGCTGCAGCTCCTACCACTATGGCTCCTACAACATTAGCACCTACGACTGGAGCCCCTACAACAGCTGCACCCACAACTGAAGCACAAACAACTGCAACTCCTACGACTGCAGCACCTACCACTGATGGTCCAACAACTGCAGCACTTACAACAGCAGCAGCTACAACTGCCTCACCTACAACAAGAATCCAACGACGACCGCACCTACAACTGCAGCTCCTACAACTGCCGCACCTACCACAGTCGCTCCTACAACTGCGGCTCCTACGACTGCCTCACCTACAACCGGCGCTCAAACGACAGCCAAACCTACAACAGCTGCACCAACAACTGCAGCTCCTACCACTATGGCTCCTACAACATTAGCACCTACAACTGGAGCTCCTACAACAGCTGCACCGACAACTGTTGCTGCTACAACTGCAGCACCTACGACTGCTTCACCTACAACCGGCGCTCAAACGACTGCCAAACCTACAATAGCTGCACCTACGACAGCATCAACCACAACAGCAGCCCCTACAACACTTGCACCAACAACCGAGGCTCCTACGACTGCAGCACCTACCACTGTTGATGCTACAACTGCAGCACCTACAACAGCCTCACCTACAACCAGCGCTCAAACGACAGCCAAACCTACAACAGCTGCACCAACAACTGCAGCTCCTACAACATTAGCACCTACGACTGGAGCCCCTACAACAGCTGCACCCACAACTGAAGCACAAACAACTTCAACTCCTACGACTGCAGCGACCACAACAGCAGCCCCTACTACTATTGCTCCTACAACTACAGCCCCTACAACACTTGCACCAACAACCGAGGCTCCTACGACTGCAGCACCTACCACTGTTGATGCTACAACTGCAGCACCTACAACAGCCTCACCTACAACCAGCGCTCAAACGACAGCCAAACCTACAACAGCTGCACCAACAACTGCAGCTCCTACAACATTAGCACCTACGACTGGAGCCCCTACAACAGCTGCACCCACAACTGAAGCACAAACAACTTCCACTCCTACGACTGCAGCAACCACAACAGCAGCCCCTATCACAATTGCTCCTACAACTACAGCCCCTACAACACTTGCACCAACAACCGAGGCTCCTACGACTGCAGCACCTACCACTGTTGCTGCTACAACTGCAGCACCTACAACTGCCTCACCTACAACCGGCGCTCAACGACAGCTAAACCTACAACACTTCACCAACAACTGCAGCTCCTACAACATTAGCACCTACGACTGGAGCCCCTACAACAGCTGCACCCACAACTGAAACACAAACAACTGCAACTCCTACGAATGCAGCAACCACAACAGCAGCCCCCTACCACTATTGCTCCTACAACTACAGCCCCTACAACACTTGCACCAACAACCGAGGCTCCTACGACTGCAGCACCTACCACTGTGGCTGCTACAACTGCAGCACCTACAACAGCCTCACCTACAACCGGCGCTCAAACGACAGCCAAACCTACACAGCTGCACCAACAACTGCAGCTCCTACAACATTAGCACCTACGACTGGAGCCCCAACAACAGCAGCACCTAGAACGGCCTCACCTACAACCGGCGCTCAAACGACAGCCAAAACTACAACTGCTGCAACCACAACAGCAACTCCTGCCACTGCAGCAACCACAACAGCAAACCCTACCACTATTGCTCCTACAACTACAGCCCCTACAACATATGCACTAACAACCGAGGCTCCTACGACTGCAGCACCTACCTGTTGCTGCTACAACTGCAGCACCTACAACAGAAGCACCTACAAAGGCCAAACCTACAACAGCGGCACCAACAACGGCAGCTCCTACAACATTAGCACCTACGACTGGCCCCTACAACAGCTGCACCCACAACTGAAGCACAAACAACTGCAACTCCTACGACTGCAGCACCTACCACTGATGGTCCAACAACTGCAGCACTTACAACAGCAGCAGCTACAACTGCCTCACCTACAACAAGAAATCCAACGACGACCGCACCTACAACTGCAGCTCCTACAACTGCCGCACCTACCACAGTCGCTCCTACAACTGCGGCTCCTACGACTGCTCACCTACAACCGGCGCTCAAACGACAGCCAAACCTACAACAGCTGCACCAACAACTGCAGCTCCTACCACTATGGCTCCTACAACATTAGCACCTACAACTGGAGCTCCTACAACAGCTGCACCGACAACTGTTGCTGCTACAACTGCAGCACCTACGACTGCCTCACCTACAACCGGCGCTCAAACGACTGCCAAACCTACAATAGCTGCACCTACGACAGCATCAACCACAACAGCAGCCCCTACCACTATTGCTCCTACAACTACAGCCCCTACAACACTTGCACCAACAACCGAGGCTCCTACGACTGCAGCACCTACCACTGTTGCTGCTACAACTGCAGCACCTACAACAGCCTCACCTACAACCAGTGCTCAAACGACAGCCAAACCTACAACAGCTGCACCAACAACTGCAGCTCCTACAACATAGCACCTACGACTGGAGCCCCTACAACAGCTGCACCCACAACTGAAGCACAAACAACTTCCACTCCTACGACTGCAGCAACCACAACAGCAGCCCCTATCACAATTGCTCCTACAACTACAGCCCCTTCAACACTTGCAGCAACAACCGAGGCTCCTACGACTGCAGCACCTACCACTGTTGCTGCTACAACTGCAGCACCTACACAAAGCACCTACAAAGGCCAAACCTACAACAGCTGCACCAACAACGGCAGCTCCTACAACATTAGCACCTACGACTGGAGCCCCTACAACAGCTGCACCCACAACTGAAGCACAAACAACTTCAACTCCTACGACTGCGGCAACCACAACAGCAGCCCCTACCACTATTGCTCCTACAACTACAGCCCCTACAACACTTGCACCAACAACCGACGCTCCTACGACTGCAGCACCTACCACTGTTGCTGCTACAACTGCAGCACCTACAACTGCCTCACCTACAACCGGCGCTCAAACGACAGCTAAACCTACAACAGCTGCACCAACAACTGCAGCTCCTACAACATTAGCACCTACGACTGGAGCCCCTACAACAGCTGCACCCACAACTGAAACACAAACAACTGCAACTCCTACGACTGCAGCAACCACAACAGCAGCCCCTACCACTGCAGCAACCACAACAGCAACCCCTACCACTATTGCTCCTACAACTACAGCCCCTTCAACACTTGCAGCAACAACCGAGGCTCCTACGACTGCAGCACCTACCACTGTTGCTGCTACAACTGCAGCACCTACAACAGAAGCACCTACAAAGGCCAAACCTACAACAGCTGCACCAACAACGCAGCTCCTACAACATTAGCACCTACGACTGGAGCCCCTACAACAGCTGCACCCACAACTGTTGCTGCTACAACTGCAGCACCTACAACTGCCTCACTTACAACCGGCGCTCAAACAACAGCCAAACCTACAACAGCTGCACCAACAACTGCAGCTCCAACAACATTAGCACCTAAAACTGGAGCTCCTACAACAGCTGCACCAACAACAGCAGCTCCTACCACTATGGCTCTTACAACATTAGCCCCTACGACTGGATCCCCTACAACAGCTGCACCCACAACTGAAGCACAAACAACTGCAACTCCTTCGACTGCAGCACCTACCACTGTTGGTCCAACAACTGCAGCACTTACAACAACAGCTCTACAACTGCCTCACCTACAACAAGCAATCCAACGACGACCGCACCTACAACTGCAGCCCCTACAACTGCCGCACCTACCACAGTCGCTCCTACAACTGTGGCTCCTACGACGGCCGTACCTACAACCGAGGCTCCTACGACTGCAGCACCTATCACTGTTGGTCCAACAACTACAGCACTTACAAAAGCAGCAGCTACAACTGCCTCACCTACAACAAGCAATCCAACGACGACCGCACCTACAACTGCAGCTCCTACGACTGCCGCACCTACCACAGTCGCTCCTACAACTGCGGCTCGTACGACGGCCGTACCTACAACCGAGGCTCCTACGACTGCAGCACCTACAACTGTTGCTGCGACAACTGCAGCACCTACAACTGCCTCACCTACAACCGGTGCTCAAACGACAGCCAAACCTACAACAGTTGCACCAACAACTGCAGCTCCTACCACTATGGCCCCTACAACATTTGCACCTACGACTGGAGCCCCTACAACAGCTGCACCAACAACTGCAGCTCCTACAACATTAGCACCTACAACTGGAGCCCCTACAACCGGCGCTCAAACGACTGCCAAACCTACAACAGCTGCACCAACAACTGCAGCTCCTACCACTATGGCTCCTACAACATTAGCACCTACAACTGGAGCCCCTACAACAGCTGCACCCACAGCCGAAGGACAAACAACTGCAACTCCTACAACTGCCGCACCTACCACAGTCGCTCCTACAACTGCGGCTCCTACGACGGTCGCACCTACAACCGAGGCTCCTACGACTGCAGCACCTACCAATGTTGCTGCTACAATTGCGGAACCTACAATAGCAGCAGTTACAACTGCCTCACCTACAACAAGCAATCCATCGACAACCACACCTACAACAGCAGCACCCACAACAGCAGCTCCTACCACTATTGCTCCTACAACTACACCCCATACAACACTTGCACCAACAACCGAGGCTCCTACGACTGCAGCACCTTTCACTGTTGCTGCTACAACTGCAGCACCTACAACAGCGGCACCTACGACTGCCTCACCTACAACCGGCGCTCAAACGACAGCCAAACCTACAACAGCTGCACCCACAACTGCAGCTCCTACCACTATGGCTCCTACAACGTCAGCACCTACGACTGCAGCCCCTACAACAGCTGCACCAACAACTGCAGCTCCTACAACATTAGCACCTACGACTGGAGCCCCTACAACAGCTGCACCCACAACTGAAGCACAAACAACTGCAACTCCTACGACTGCAACACCTACCACTGTTGGTCCTACAACTGCAGCACTTACAACAGCAGCAGCTACAAACTGCCTCACCTACAACAGCAATCCAACGACGAACGCACCTACAACTGCAGCTCCTACGACAGCTGCACCTACAACCGAGGCTCCTACAATTGCAGAACCTACAACAGCAGCAGCTACAACTGCCTCACCTACAACAAGCAATCCATCGATGACCGCACCTACAACTGCAGCACCCACAACAGCACCTCCTACCACTATTGCTCCTACAACTACACCCCATACAACACTTGCACAACAACGACCTGCAGCACCTTTCACTGTTGCTGCTACAAACTGCAGCACCTACAACAGCGGCACCTTCGACTGCCTCACCTACAACCGGCGCTCAAACGACAGCCAAACCTACAACAGCTGCACCCAAAACTGCAGCTCCTACCACTATGGCTCCTACAACATTAGCCCCTACAACAGCTGCACCGACAACTGTTGCTGCAAAAACTGCAGCACCTACAACAGTAGCACCAACAACTGCGGCTCCTACGACTGCAGCAAAGACCACTGTTGCTGCTACAACTGCAGCCCCTACAACATTGGCACCTACGCCTGCCACACCTACAACCAGCACTCCAATGACGGCCACACCTACAACATCTGCACCCACAAGTGCAACTCCTACAACAGTCCCTCCTACAACTGCAGCACCTACAACAGCTGCACCTACAATTTCAAATCCTACGACTTCCGCACCTACCACAGTCGCTCCTACAACGGCGCTGAAACGACAGCCAAACTACAACAGCTGCACCCACAACTGCAGCTCCTACCACTATGGCTCCTACAACTGCCTCACCTACAACCGGCGCTCAAACAACAGCCAAACCTCAAACAGCTGCAACCACAACTGAAGCACAAACAACTGCAACAATTAATCCACTTCAGTCATAGTATTGGGTAAGTAAACACAAGACAATATTGTACCATCATCATTTGAAATACATTTGGAATAGAATGTGCCGCTCAAGCTCAGTTCATAAATAAGTCAGCAACTGAACTCATTCTGAAAACCTCAACAATATTCAGTGTTGTACAGTCCAATCTATGCATCACGAGCTCTACTGCAAACTATCTTATATTCAGTAAGAAAGCTTTGTAATTGAATAATCTCTTATTTACTGATACTGTATATATCGTTACTCATCATTCACTAGATAAGATAATAGAATGTTTGCAAAGACTACTTTTTGAAAGCCTTTTATTATGGTTCTTATTGGTCTGTGAAACTGTAACCAAAGTAAATTTGACATCATACAAGGATAAATATATCCTTTGAGTATTTGCATTAAAATGTATTCACATATTGTTAATATATTTGTTTTACAGCAAGTCCAGTGCCAGATATAATTACAACTGATGCACCAGCAACCACACCAGATGCAGCAGCAACAAACACAGCAGCAACCACACCAGCTGCAGCAGCAACAAACACAGCAGCCCCGGATCATAGTTATGTTCTAAACGTACAATTGATAGGAGAACCTTTTTCCCCTGCCCTCACTAACCCCAGCAGCAAGGAATACAAAGCACTTGAAAAAAGAATTTTAAATGCGGTGAGTGCATTTTCAAATCACACAAATGTAAAATGAATTGGTTTGAACGTGAATGAACAGTCGGATGGAAAGTTTAAGGTGTCAATGAAAGCTAATCATGGCCTTTTAATGTTACATATCTTCATAATTGCCTTTTAGAAAACTGTGCTTGAAAGCTAATCCTTCAATGTTTTTTCTTTTTGCAGTGTGGTAACATATACAAAACAAAATATCCCAAAACATTTTCCCACTGCCTTTTGAAAGCATTAAGGTAAATAAATATTTGTGATTTGAGTTCTTCTCTGACTATTTATTAATATAGAGTTCAACATGTGTATCTTCTAATATTGGTAGTTAATCATACATATCAAAAGACAATATTATAGTCTCATATTACTTTCCTCATTGTGTTTCTGATACAGTGCCTCAAATGTAAAACGAGTTATTGAAACTCGGGCGACTTTTGAAGCTGTGTTCCATGGGAATACTTCTCAAGCAGAACTCCCAATGAATTCTGCTGTTATTAAAGACTTCGTACAAGCTGTAAACAATCCCAACAATGGCTTCAATCTGAGCATAAATTCCGCCTCAGTCACAATATTAGGTAAGTATCCACAACATAATATTTTGCTTTATCAGTTTGTTAATACAATTATGTTACAAAAAGCAAATAGAGACAATAAACAGAAGATATTTTTAATGAATTGCATTATTTCTTTCTTTTTAACTTACCTAGTTTATAACCAGAAAGTCTACAAAACCAACTTTTTGAAAGCTTTTAATTATTTTTTCAATTGTTTTTTTCATCAAACAAGCAAAAGGCAATGGATGGTATAGGAACCAATACTTTTACCAAATAAATATGATCTATATATTTGTTTTTACAGGAAGTCCAGTGAAAGATCCAACTACAGCTCCCACACCTAGACCTGCTGCAACTACTACTGGAGCACTCATTATAAAAAGGGTGGTTTTCAGGTCTCTTCTAAAGAACTTTACAAGTGACTTGCTGAATCCATCATCTACAGCTTATAGAAATCGAGCTGCAACGATTAAAGAAGAGGTACGTCTCATTCTTAAATGAGCCTACTGTATATGTATACCTACTGTATATGTATATGCAGAGCTCAAGCACACATTCAAAGAACACTTACGTCTTACATTTATTATGTGTTTCCTCTGTAAACAACCTGTTTCCTGTTTCTGCAGCTTACACCGGTTTTCCAGAGTGCATTCCCTTCTTCATTTAAGTCCTTGGAAGTAGTGTCATTCAGGTAATTTGTTAAGACATGTCCGGTTACAATTTTGGAAAAGTGGCCTAAATCTGATTTTTCAAAGACGTTTTTTTCTTACTTTGGCAGTGATGGATCGATCGTCAACACCATGGATGTTTACTTTTCGAGCACACCTGCTGATTCAGATGATTTTCTGATTGCAAGCGTTTTAATGAGCGCAGCTGCAAGCATCACCGGCTTTGACATTGAGGGGAGCTCCATCTCCGTGAATGGCCTAAGTAAGTAATGCTTAGTGCTACTTTATCCACAGTGCAGTCAAAAGGTGCACAATTGTTTAACTAATGTTTGTTCTTATCCTTATTTTCAGCTTCAAGTGGAGTAAGCCATAACATCAGTCTCATGACCGCATCCTGCCTAGCACTGTTGTCATGGCTACTGTCAAGCCAACAATGGCAGTAGTGCTGATTTCCATCATTGAAAAACGACTCTGGTGTATTAATTATTGTACAGCTTGAATACTAAGCATAACAGTATAACTTGGGATGTAGATGTAAATTATGTTCACTAAGCACTTTCCTTTAGAACTATCTTTCTTCGTGATGGTTTTTAATAATGTATTTTTTAATTATAAAGGAAAACATATAGCTCCCTGTGGGCTGCACATCCTAACACTGAACTAATGCATACCGTTTCATCATGAAATGTTCTTATTTATAAAAACTATTTATTTATACAATCTTGCACAGCTGTATTTTGTTAGATGTCCTGTTGATTGCACAATTTCTGTCTGAAATAACTTGTGACAATGACGGAAATAAAACATTTTTAAAGAAATGAATTTGTCTCTCTTGTGATGTTTTGACATTTAGGTGGCAAAATGTATCACGGTATGTTTATTGTCAGGAGCTTTAAAAATGTAAGCAAAGATGATGTTTACAGAGAATAAATCCCTGCTAAATTCTTAACTCCGGCGATACTGGTTATTTATCAGAGAGCTCAAGCACCAACTAAAATAGTTGAACTATTACAAGCCATTCAACCCTAACCCATGCAACATTCCTACTTACATTTTTAGAAGATTACAGAGACATAAAGGGGAATATATTAAAAGAAAAAACCAGATCACCATATAACATTTCACCTAATATGTTCACCTGGAGATTTGGAAACCCCACATCCCCTTAAAGAAACAAACATGCAACTTGATTCTTGAAGAGTTGTATCATAAAGTCAGCAAAAAATAGCCTTTACTGTCCTTACACTTCACTGAACAGCTGTTATTAGTTGAATAATGTCTGAATCAGAATCAGAAATACTTTAATAATCCCAGGGGGGTGGTTTTTTGTGACAGTTGTTCCCTTTTAGAATGAATAAAATAAAAGATACATACAATAAAATATAATGTATTATAGAATATAAGAAGTAAGAATAAACTGCTTTTGTAGCAGTTTATTTATTTGCATTTTCTGCTGCCTGGTCCACAAATAGAGACTGACTTTTGGTGTCTAATGCAATGCATAACAATACATCACATCAATACAGGAACATGTCGTCTCAAACACTCTCTTGTAGTGGCAATTTCTTATATTACTTTATATGGTAAAACCAAATGATGATATTATGCTGAGAAATTGTTTGGTCAGCTCAACCTACAAGCTTGTATAAAGAACTACTAAGACAACTCTGTCTGCTTTCACCAGTTTATTATTGATTACTCTCATTGTACATCTTTACAGTATTGGCGAGGTTAAAATATCCACCACAAACTTGGTGTCAGAAAGTGGGATCTCTGCAAGTTCGATTGGGGACACCCAGGGACGCTGGTTTCCTCGGATTATCCTCTACCTCGACAGAAAGTATTACGGGACGAGAGGACCAGCGCCTGAGTGAAACTGATGGACTTCACGAGATCCAACAAACTCAATTCCTCTAAAATATCTGGTGAGATGTACAATTTCTAATTGTTTAAAAGTAAAAGTAAAATAAACTCCATGACATCTGCAGTGGGTGGCTAACTGCAAAAGAGGAAACTAGCAACATCCAACGTAAATAAAGTTACGGCAATAGTTTTGTGATTTGTACGAGGAAACAAATATAAGAAAAATAGTTTTGTGATTTGTACGTGGAAACAAATATAAGATCACCGACGGGTGAGCAGTGTTTGATCGACACTTGACAAAGGGATTTTGAAGCCAATCTAGATTTATCTAGAGATGGGGACAAAACAAAGTAAGGGGGCTGAGACATGACATCCATAGTGGATGTCATGCGAGACAAATATGGTGAAGACAGCTTATCAAAGTTGGACATATGGACGGAAATGTTCGGATTTCCAAAGGGAGGTTCTTTGAGTAAAATAAAGATCAAAGACCTAAAGGATAATTCCAAGATTATGAGGATGGAATGAGAAAGCAAAATAAAGTTAAAGTAAAGGAGTTGGAGAAGATAGAAAGTCACAGAAAAAGTTTGAAATATTGGGAGGATGAAGCAGAATGCCGTGAAAGGAGGCAGTTAGCCTCAGCGTTAAAGAAAATAAAGGTGGATGATGAAAGTGAAGGAAAGAGGGAAAATAAATGTTGTCCGAAACCACACAATCCATTCCACCAGACATCCACTTCTCTGTATCCTTCTCTTGCAGGCACGGGGAACCCTCTCCTCGACCCAGGATACCCTTTCCCAGAGGTGGGAGACCCACCTCAGCAACGCTTTCCTCAACGGTCTCACAGCCCCCATCTCTACATCTGTAAAAGAAACCTGCATTGGAGTGATGGATGGCGCCAGACTTGAAGAAATCCGCAGGCATGCCGTTCACGCCCAACACCGCCTGAACGAAGAAAAGGTCAACGACGACAAGAAAAGACGTGACAGAAAAGAAAAAGCCCAACTGACCATGGTCCAAGCTGTTACAGGTTGGTCACACCAACCCCAAGGCGACAACCGTGGCTGAGGAGGGTTCAGAGGCAGAGTTGGTTTCAGAGGCAGAGGCAGAGGACGTGGTGGCGAAGAAAAAAACACCCAAGGTGGACAAGGGAGAGGCCACCAAACCAACCAAGAAGCAAGGGAAGATGGAAGCTGTTTCATCTGCCGATCCAAAGACCACTGGGTCAATGACTGTCCAAAAGCCGCATGGAACCAGAACCGGGGAAATCAACAGCAAGGGGGAACTTCAGACTGATGCGCGGAAGAGGAGGAAAGGAGGGTCCGGTCGAGCGAGACGGAACCTCTGCCTGCAGCATCAAAACAGGGAAGTGACACACACACACATCATGCAAGCTATTGATAGATTAGAACACATGCCTGTGGTTAAAGATGGTACATATTTGAAATATGACACTGAAACAGCATTTAAGAAATTTCCCACACTTACTCTAGCAATCATGGGTGTTGATGTTACATTTTTGGTTGACTCAGGGGCCACACACTTCGTGGTAAAAATGGCAGATTTGCCAAATTGTAAATTTAGTGGTAGATTTATCCACTCAATAGGAGCGGCAGGTGTAACTATAAAGGAGAAGTTTTCAGTACCAGTCCAGTGTAGAGATAACGGTGATGACAGCCACCCATTTCCCACATCAGTCAAACACAGTTTCCTTCTGTCATCTGTCTGCCCTATACATTTACTGGGCAGAGATCTGATCCTCCGGTTTGGCCTTGACCTCATTTCTACAAATGAGGGTCTAAAAGTCAGACGACCATCCCCTACGATGGTCCAAAAACTCTCATTTGACGAGGAATTGTGGTTTGTGTATCAATGGCTTGCTACATTTCCTGATTCTCAGAAACTGTTGCGTTTTGCCCGTCAGCGTGTCCCACCACTGGCTGTGTTTATGGAAGCTCCTCATTTACATTGACTGCTAGCATTTCTGATGATACATGCAAATACTATGATGAACAGTTTCTGTTGGAATGTGTGAATGACGAAATCATGCTTAAAACAATGTATTGGAGCTCGCTGCGCAGTGCTATTTCTGTCACACTCACACCCACACAACACAAGCTGTATAAAATCCCAGGGGTGGTCCCGCACATTTCACCAGAAAGGGGCCCCACTGTTTTTCCGGTTAAAAAGATCTGTGACAAACCCCCTGACGAATGGAGATTTGTGCAGGATTTACGAGCTGTAAATGAAGCCGTACACGCATGCGCACCGCTCGTTCCAAATCCTTATCTGATTCTCTCTCAAGTTCCAGCCCCTGCAGCATTTTTCACTGTTGTAGACCTCTCAAATGCATTTTTCAGTGTCCCTGTACACAAAGACAGTCAATTTTGGTTTGCATTTGAAAGCCTTTTACACAGGCAGTGGATGAACGCGATGGGTGTATGACCTCAGTTCTTCTTCAAGATCATGGGGGAAAACAGAGGCCTGTTGCCTATTTCTCCTCCTAGCTAGACCCTGTAGCTGCTGGCCTGCCAAAATGTCTCCGTGCAGTTGCTGCAGCTGAAAAAGCTCTCATCTCCTCACGTGACATTGTAGGTTATGCACCTTTGACACTGTTGGTTCCACATGCTGTTTCTCTCATCCTCTGTGAACAGAGAACATCACACCTCTCTGCTGCACGTTATCTTAGGTATCACACATGCCTAATGTTGAAGTCAAACGCTGTACCACTCTGAACCCAGCATCTCTTATGCCTCTCCCAGAAGAGGGTGACGAACATGACTGTGTTGCCGAGCTTCTTATTTTATGTACTCCCAGACCTGACTTAAAAGATGTACCCCTGACCAACCCTGACCTAATTTTGTATGTTGATGGGTCCGCCTCTCGCGACCCTGTGGGCACTAATCGGGTGGGTTTCTCTGTTGTTTCAGATTCTGCTGTCCTCTGTTCCGGACCGCTCCCATGCCACCTCTCAGCACAAGCAGCAGAGCTCGTAGCACTCACTGAGGCCTGCACTTTTGCAAAAGGCAAATCTGTAAATATCTAGCAAAATGCTGCACAGACACAGGTTTATCCTGGACACAAGCCCTGCCCATTGTGCTGATGTACATGAGGATCCTTTAACCATCCTTTTTGCAGCTCCTCCACAGATTGGACTCAAGGCGCCAGGATGTGCTCTCCCCTCCACAACTTTGTGTGAGGATGCTATGTTGTCATATTGTGTTAACCTGTCATCCAATTGAGCAGATATCAGACGCCAGGTAGCGGCAGCTCTACCTAACCCTGCTACTGGTCCACTCCACCGTATCCAACCAGGCGACTTCGTGCTGGTCAAGGACTTCCGGAGAAAGAGCTGGAAATCCAACCGTTGGCAAGGTCCCTACCAGGTGCTTCTCGTCACCAAGACAGCGGTCAAGGTCGCAGAGAGAGCCACGTGGGTCCACGCCAACCACTGCAAAGCCGTAGTCACAGGCCAGGAGAGACGGTATAAACAGACACACGCAGTACATACACCCTAGTACCACACACAAGAATCATGGGCGAGGGCCAGCTGTGCTGTTTCATATGCCTCTCGTTCCTTGTCTGTGCCGTCATTGTGTGGGGTTTAATTGATATGGTCATGAAGGCACGGGCTCAGTCAGACTAGACACATCCACTAAGGAGACGACGACACCAACATAAACTTTGTGCCTGATAACTGGCGAGTGATTGAAGATGGAGCCCCTCGACAAGAATTAGCTAACGCCCTAGACATGCGCCAACGCAATCGTGAGCTTAGAGAAAAGTGTAGAACCCTGGCTCACATCGGAAGGGTGGGAAGCCTGGCTAGCCAGAATAGTCACGCCACTCCTCACCATCATAGCCTTGCTCTTCTGCTGTACATGCTGTGTAGTTCCCCTCATGAAGAAATGTTTTTCTAGTATGATCTCCTCTGCATTTGTACAATACATCGCTCTCTCTCAAACCATTGACAATGTTACGGCCAACCCAGATTCAGCCCCCACTGATTCCGACACTGAAGAGTCGGACACCGAACTGTAAAATTGCGTGTAAGATTGCCATTCCCTCGTTTCAGTATTCTTTTGCTTTCCACATACGGAGTCTGTCCTCCACAAAAACAGCCACTTTCCATGATATGTTTATGATGTGTTTACTTAAACCAGCGATGGGGTGTATTCATTGATCTGTTATATCAGTCTATCCTGTCATTTGTTTTATTTTCATGATTGATCAGAGTATGATCAAAAGGAGGGAATGTAGTAGCAATTTCTTATATTACTTTATATGGTAAAACCAAATAATGATATTATGCTGAGAAATTGTTTGGTCAGCTCAACCTGTTGTATCCCACGGTAGCTTCCTGCCAAGGTCGTATTTGAACAATGAGGCTCTTGTTCCTTACGAGAGCATTGCAAGATAACAGTCAGGAGAAGGTGTTATCTCTTTTCTTCTGCACAGCAACAGTCCTCTATAAATCACACACACACATTTGCCTCTGTGTCCACTCCTGCAAACTACTTTGTATTTTGCATGACCTGTACCTACAAGCTTGTATAAAGAACTACTAAGACAACTCTGTCTGCTTTCACCAGTTTATTATTGATTACTCTCATTGTACATCTTTACAGTATTGATGAGGTTAAAATATCCACCACACTCTCCTTGGGGTTCTACTCAGAATCTGCAAACATACCATCTGTCATGATATTAGTTTTTGTTTATAGTTTCCTGTTTTATTTTGAAATGTATTTTCCTCATTGTGCCTCTTTTGGTTTTACTTCCTGTGTTTTCCCTCCTGTGTCTGATTGTCTGAGGCCCAATTCCAAACCGCCCCCTACACCCAACCCCTACATACTACCCCTCCGATTGCGCGTTCACGCGGAGGGTCCGCCACATTAAGTGCTGTTCCAAACCAACAAGTGTTGAGGGGTAGTTGGTTATCAAGCCCTCCAGCAGCGATTCTGCATCGCACCTGACTTCACCTGCTCTCTACCTGACCGACTCAACGCTGTGTGTGTCCGTCATGAAACATGCTGCATACAAATAGGTCCTGCAAACATTAACTGATAAACTGCACAACAAGATAGACATTTAATTTTAATATCGTCATACAGATTTAAACAACTTCACGTTACCTCGTATTGTTTTTAACTCAGGATCATATACCCGTGTTTAGTTTAGGATTCTGCAGAGTTGCCGAGAAGCCTAAAGTAGGCGGTGTCGGCCACAAATGTCTCAACAGTGACGTCAGAGTCTAACTCCCGCCTGCTCCAAATAAGGGCAAAGAGGCGGAGCTGAGGCGGAGCCGAGGCGGGACCTCCTGTTACCGAGCTGGAAGTTCCAGAGCTAGCTGAGGCTACCAAGCTAAGCTAACATGCTCCCCATCTGCACACTGCCGTCGCATTTTACGTTTCTATGGTAAGCGGACATGAAACTATTCAGCAAAACTATAAATAATAATCTCAGTTATTGAGTTTTTAGCATAATACTTCAGAATCTTAAAATCTCTTAACGTTTGTATGCAATTGTGCTAAATTCAACACTGGAATCAAGCAAATATTAATATGTTGCATGACATTATTTATTTATATTTTGCTATCACTTAATTATACGTTTAATACATTTAAGTCAAGCTAAGGTACATGTGATGGTAGCTAGTTAGTGCTCTTACCTGTGATGCCTCCTCCAAACCAGTGGGCATGGGGGCCAGTGAGCAAAAAAACAACAATATTCACGAAACTGTGTCTCAGGGCTTCTTAACATTTAACAACCTATTAATGTGTCATACCCACTTAACGGGAAGAAACTCAGCTAACTGAAAATATGAACCTTTTTTAGCTAAACGAAACACAAGGGTAATAACAAGCCTCTGAATTAGCACTGAGCGAAAAAATGCTAACGCACTTAGCACAGAACTCACGGTAGAAATATGTATTACTTATCGGATCTGCACAAAACAAGATATCAGATTAAAGCTGAGGTATAAGTATCATCACTGTGCGACCAAAACTCAGGCAAAGGCAAACCAAGACAACACACAACGTAGCTTTACGGAGCAAAAACGGCAAATACGTCTTACCTTTGCTGTTTTCTGATCAAAAGTTGTGTTCAATGGCATTACAACGATAAAAACGCTGCTGAAGGTTAATCCAATGTGTCTGTGTCACTTTGAAATGATTACTGATAACCCATCATTCAATTTTTGTACAAAACGGAGATTTCTTATAGAGTGTGTGAGAACTACAACCCAGCTTCCGGTTTTGGGCATGCCTCACTCTATTCACCAATGGTAATGTTTAGATGGATTTTAGGAACTTCCCCTCGATTCTATTGGCTCTAACGGTTAAAAAGAGGTGTCAATCATCAAAATCGACCGAGGGGGGCCAGAGATATGGCAAATCCACCCAAATGACCCCAGAAGTGTTTCATGTTTTGCTAAACCTCTCTAAAAAGGGCAAATGTCATTTGTTTTGCATCAATCTTGATACAGGGTACTTATTATATGTTATAGTTTGGATTCCTAAAGCTTTTAGTCTAATATCCCATCATTCAAAGGTGGTTTTCACCAGGGCCGGTTTTTGGCATAGGCGACATAGGCGGTCGACTAGGGGTCCAGTTCTGGGGGGGCGCTGCGCTGGTAGCTCTGGGAGGAAAAAAAAAATGTTGACCGTTGGTGCTCAAACCCAAATGTTCGACCTTGATGTAACAACATTCATAATTAAGTAAAGGTAACACCCTTTTCACCCCGGTTACACTTTTCATTTGCCCTGTACGATGGGCGCTGTACTGTAAGTGATGAAAGTGGGGGATGTTGGCTTATCAGGCGCCCGCAGCTCACAGCCAAAGTGCGAGTGAGCGTGGGAGCGAGCGAGGAGAGAGAGAGGGCGCACCGGTACCGGCGCTGTTGTTATTAGCATCTGGTGCTAGCTGCGCTAACGGATATAAGGAGAAGATGTTTCTACAACAAGGTGTCAGACTGAGAGGCTCAGTGAGGTAAAGGACTTTCTCAGTGTTTAGATAGTTAACTTTAGTCTAAGTTATCTCAGTGGGTCTCAAACGTTTTGATCACAATTTATGTAAACAAATATTTCCAAGGCACTCCCTTATAATTATTGGGATAAACAGGTTTGAAATCATTTCAATGTATACTATAGGACAGTAAACCAAAAATATCGTTTAAAACTGGAGAGATAAAAAAATATGCATACATAAATAAATGTTAACTAGGTAAAATAAGATATGAATGAACAACACAAATAAAATAAGTTACATTTATTTGTTATTGGCTATGGTAGGTTATTGGTTAAGTTCACATATTTGATTATTAAAATGTAAACCGATCTTTTTCATATTGGTGTTTTAGAGTTGTACCCCCTAGATCTAGTCTGTAGTAATTGTGTGTTCAACAGTGATGCAAACACAGGTATGGTGAAAAAAGAGAGAACTATTCGAAGCAGAAAAAGAACAGCGTAATATACCATCTGACAAAGGCCTGTGCTATAATGCTTCAATTAACTGGCTATTCTTTATAATATACTCAGATCAATAGGAGACAGAGATGTCAAGTTATAAATCAAGGGTTTTTATCATTATTTACTGGTAGATATTATCAAGGGTGTAACTTTGGTTTAAGAAGTGGGGGACACACAAAACAGGGGGTCCTCCGCAATGAAACATATATATTATCATTATATATAATGAGTGTGCAAACTTATCTAGTATCCTATCCATATGAACCTGTTTATTTGTGGGGGAACCTCACCTCCTCTAGGGGGTCCAGGGGCATGCTCCCCCGGGAAGATTGTTTTCTTTAAATTGAAGTTAAATGCATCAATCTGGTGCACTTTGAGGGCAACATGAAGAGATTTATGGATACAGCTCTCAACACTCATATAAAACAGAACTGTATAATGCTTCAATTAACTGGCTATTCTTCATAATATAATCAGATCAAGAGGAGATAGATGTTAAGTTATAAATCAAGGGTTTTTATTATTATTTACAGGTAGATATTATACACTTTTGACTTTAAGGGCTTCAGTTTCTCTTCTTCTTCTTTGCTTGCGAAAGTGTTTCTACTGCTTTACGTCTGCTTTACTAACTGCTTTTGCTTTACAGCTTCACGCAACCGACTGGTGCTGCTGCTGCTGCTGCGTCATGACGTCACCGGTGCTTATCAGGCTCTAGCTCCGAACCGGCCCTGGAACTGCGTTGGTGGTGGGGCATTAGTTCGCCGGACCCTCGCAGCTTGGTTACAGCGCAGAAGTGCGCCGCATTTGCGCATGACTGATGTGCAACAACATGTGACTCCTCTGTTTGTCTTCTGTTGGTCGCTTGTTAGCAGACCCTTCACACGATAGCAGAGCAAAGAGAAGGCGTAGAGCGAGGGATCATTGTCCACTAGTCGTGCTCGCGGATGGATACAAAAATATACTTTGGCGGCCGTTAATAGGCTATACGTGGGCGGCCCGCCCAAGTAAAGTATATGTTTTGAAGTGAGAAGTTGTCCTTCAGTCCGTGAGTCAGACCCCCCCCAAACGAAAACTCTTCGTTCTACACGAATGACACAAGTCACCCAAATCAGCGTTAAAAAAGCGGGAGGCGCCGAAAAGCGACTAATTTGCATCACTGGTTCAAAGTGCACCAGATTGAAGCATTTTACTTTAAAATGTTCAAACATTTCTTCCCGGGGGGGCATACCCCCAGACCCCCCTAGAGGATGTGATGTCCATCCCCCAATTCAAACATGTTCATACACTAATGAATACATTTGAAGCCTTTTTGATGTATACCTATGTCAATAAGTTTCTGTTTTTGTAGTGCATTTGTCTTTTGTAGAGATTTTTCATTCATTCTTTATATATTCTATTGTGTATTCCTTGGATACTCTATTGATCTTTTCTACTGTACGATTCTCTGGCTGGGGAGGGCAGCAAATTGGCTAAAACCGGCCCTGGTTTTCACTATAATTAATGTTTTTTTTTGGACGGACACTATAATTTAATTTTTTTTACTATGTTCAATCTGAATTTACTTTAAAATAAAAACATTTATATTGATTCTGACTTTTCTACATCCAACTCACAGGTTTGTCATTGCTTTGAGAAAAAATATTATTAATTTACCCCTTTTAGAAAGGAAGATATAGTAATTTGTTCTGGGAATGTCATTTTTGAGCCTGAGACCTGAAAAACAGGCTTGGGCACACTTGGCTTTCAACTGCATGCACTGGATGTTCTGTCCATTTTATTGACAACTTTAGATGGACTTAACAAGTATGACATTTCTTCACTTCTAAGCTATTTCACTCCCTGCATCATCTGTCTGTTCCTTCCGCCAAGGACAAGAGACAAGAGGAATCAAAACAGGAGAAAGAGGTGACAGAGCGATGAGAAAACCTTGCCTCTCCTGCCCTTTACCAACACCAATACTCTTCCTCCCCCTCAACAAAAAAAGAATGGTGAACCTGCCAAGAAACAGTAAGCACTCAACTGATTGTTTGTACTTATCAAATTAGCAGCGATGGTTAACCTGTGTGTACAAAAAGTGTGTACCAAATACAGAGGCATCGTTCTACGGTGGCTGAGAGGTGCAATCGACAATTACAAAGTGTGAAACACTTTAACAAAGCTTGAGACAAATTTACATTTTATAATTTTTTTTTACATTTTATAAAACAAATTTACATTTTATAAAACAAAAAACACTTTTATCAAAGAAAAAACAATTTAACAAGATGCAAAACACTTTTAAAAAGCTAGAGACAAATTTACAAGTGTCGAAACACTTTAACATTTCCCGAAACACTTTAAAATTTCCCGAAAAACTTTAACATTTGCCGACACACTTTAACATTTGCCGAAACACAGTCAGTGGACCTACGAGGTCGACATTGACATGGTCAAACCTCCTCTCAGGAACCGCAAAAAGTTTGAAAGGGGCCCTAGTATGGCGGTGCACTTTAGCCCGTTGACAGGCCACGCATGAGTCGACCCAGGACTTCACGTCCTTTTTAAGCCCCTGCCACACAAACTTCTGCGACACCAACTGTCCCGCTGTCTCAGGCTGAGAAATCCACGGAGCTGCAGCTGAGAAAAATAAGGCTGGCTGTGTGTGTGTGTGTGTGAGGAGCTCCGCGGATTGGTCCATTTGGATCGTCGTTACGTTACTTGGTTCCCGGAAGATAAAAATGGAAAAAGAAAATCTCCAACGAGGCGTTCTGGGGCAGCATAGACACGTATTTTCTGTGTTAGAGTTTTACTCGCTACAGGGTGTACTTTGAGGGTTTGTGACTTTGCAGACCGTTTACATGCATAAAAAGCTACATAACATACAAATACAAGGGGATGGGTAATAACCGGAAAAGTATGACATGGGACCTTTAAAGTGTTTCGGGAAATGTTAAAGTGTTTCGACACTTGTACATTTGTCTCTAGCTTTGTAAAAGTTTTTTGCTAATGTCATTTTGTTTTAGAAAATGTAAATTTGTTTTATAAAATGCAAATTTGTCTCAAGCTTTGTTAAAGTGTTTCACACTTTGTAATTGTCGATTGCACCTCTCAGCCACCGTAGTACGGGCATCACTATACTTAGCGTTCCCACACAAGTTAACTCCAAGGTGCTGGAAAGAAGGGTTTGGCCGATAGTCAAACCTCGTATTTGTATTTACTTGCATCTCTTCACGCTCCATTAAGATCTCACTTTGAATCTATTTTTATATGTTTATCATAACCTACTGTTACGCAGGTTGAATCTTATTCAACATTCACATATTTGGAATGCAAGACACACAAAATAAGTTTCCCATGACACTGAGCCAGTAGCTCAGCGGCTGTGTCCTCTGCCTCTGAATGGGTGTGATTGTTGTCTTATGATGTGAGCACTTTTCTATTCTATGAGTGGTGATAAAGACAACAAAAGCGCAAAAAAGTAACCTGTATAACCTGTTTCAATAATTATAACCTTGGCCCGACATATCTTAGGCGCCAATAGTCTATGTAAAATGTATGCTTATGAAACTAGGGCAATATTCTTATTGTGGTATTATTTGCCTGCTGTGCTCATTGTGTTTGCCGTGACTTGGGAATGGATGGACCAAGTCGCCCCCCCGGGTTTTAATGGGCTGGACAGGAGCGTGGGGAGGGGTTGCATGGGAAAGTGTTTAAACTTACAACATTGAAAGTAGCGAGGTCATGTGCAGAGACTGTGCGGAGACTTAGAGTATACAAAGAGAGTGCTGCCAGGTGGGAAGATAAAGATTGTTATGATCACCCCATGTTGACCCCATGAATTGTTTACCCCATGGCTGCCATGAAGATGGCCTGGGACTTATCAGCGGGCGCAGTAGATCCAAACCCCCACGCTCTGTACGGAGTGGAAGACGGTCTCCAGGGCAGCAATGGCTGACTCACTCTGATTCGCTGCCTAGGGCTCGCCCAGGAGTGAATCCACCAGTAGATAACACCTAGGGAGGAGCAACCGACACAACTGCTCCCACACAACTCCTCCCCGTTTGTGTGTATAAATATTTTGACTTCTTTATACTCGGGGCCCCTGTTCTGTCTGACTGTCTGATACGTATATCGCACGGTAGTAGAACCAGGGCCCGAAATACTTCGTTATATTGTACTGTTGCTTTTACCATTAAATCAGCTTATTGTTAACCTCATATCTCTGTGTCTGAGTCCTTCCTTTTATAGCAGACCACTCATCAACGAACGGCGCGGAGCGGGCTCGAACCTTCAACCACTCCAAAGGGTGGCCCTCCAACAATTTGCAGTCCGGTTTCCACTTCCAAGAAATGTAAAAGTCCAACCTGTGATTGGGTTTTATTCATTGCTAAGGTGTGAAAACTAATCTGAACAATTTGCAGTTAACATCCCGTTCCAAAATGTAATCACTTCATAAGTTTAGCCGAATAGAAATAAGATTGAAATGTCCACAATTAAAACAACAATATTTAGATGTGAGGCCTAAAAAGTTTCAAAGTGATCTTGAAATTTGACTACTTAATTCTAAATAATTAATTGTTGTGTCCAAGTGAACATTTATCTTTAAAAATGAATTAACCGTTTGTCTTTTGCTTTATTTGAATTTCAGTAAAAAATATATTTTGCAATATAATATAAATAATAATAATAATAAATAATAATATAAATAAATCGTAAATCAGAAAAGAGAGATTATTTTGAAAGGATAAAGGCTTTTGATTCTCAAACCAGGCAAACCAGATTCTTCCATTAAATTCATTATCAATTTGGTCGAACATGTAAGACCATTAATTGAACCAGTAAGTGAATAACCCTGTGATTTTTTTTTTTACTCAGGCAAACCTCATTTTTTAGAATGATTTTAAACACTTGTCTAAACCTGTCTTGTGCACACTTTAAAACTGGTTTAACACACACCTGCATATAAATAACAACCTGCCCTCTATTTTTATTCTGTGAACTGTAGCTCTTCAACTGCACTCTATCCCCTCATCAGATAAATGTGAATACAATTCCTTGTTTCCTCCAGTCTTCCTCATTTGTTTCCACTTGCCATAGTCTTCATGACATGTAAATAACCAAAATATAATTCATATTCTCCTTACTGGTTTTTCCATTACACTTCTATAATTTGGGCTTGTCATTAAACTGATATAAAAGTATGGGTGTGGTTTAAAAACAAATTTAAAGTGACAAACTTGTCTTCTGACAAACAATTTGCTTCAATTGTTAAATTGAAACATTCTATATATTCTGCTGACTTTAAGGTAAAAAAAAACACATCTGTTCAACATTTAAACATAAAGAAATAAAGAAATTAAATATAACAATAACATATTGGATAATGTTGAATTTATTACAGTAATTGATACTTCAGAATAATAATTGCAGTTGTTTGTTGTCAATTTCTCACTGCTCCCATAGCACGTCAATAACAATCTATATTTTTTGTCACAACCTACAATTACACTGCTCAAACTGCCTTCAACATTCCCATGGATGGAATGCACCAGCATCGTCTTTTGCTAGACAAAGGAAGCAATACAAAGAAGGGTGTATGAAATAAAACTGAACAAAGATGCTGACAGATTGATAACCGAAATTGGTGTGTGTGCCTCGACTAGCTAGACTAGTTTGCATTCATGACTGTCCAACATGTAATCTTTTCATTATATCTCCTTTTAGTTATTTGTGAAATTTTTTTATTTCAAGTACACTATGAATAAAAAATGTCTGACAGTAACTTTGACCCTTGACTAACATATTCTAACCAGTTCATCCTTGAAGGGCCAAAATGGGAGAATGCCAAGGCCCCTCAGGCCATCAGCAGAAACATTGACAGCTGAAATAATGTACCCTGTACTTGGGCTTTGTTCTTTTCAAGGTGTAACAACATTTCTAAAATGTATGACATGTGAACCACGTCATTAGCCATTATTCCATTCAAATATAAAGGCTCAAATAGTTGTGGAGTGTCACATAAGGCAAAAGGTTTGAAATATAACATTTGTGAAACTGGCTAGATTTAAAGATACTGGAATATTATAACACTTTAAAAGGGGGATTTATTTTTACCTAATTGTTGGTAAGTACATGTTTAAGTCTATATGTAATGCTTTATATGTCTCACACTTATTAACTAAAATTGTTATTGATGTGAATGTGGATTTTCTCTTCCGGAGGCAGTTTAATCTCGATCTTGTGGAGTTTCAGCCGGCATCCACAGACCTGTAGCAAACATTGTTGCTGTTGCTAACTACAGTAGCTAAAAAGTTCATTATATTGTGCTGATCATTTATAGGAAAAGGATTTAATAAACTTAACTTAATTTATATCCTACATTGTAAGCATCGTTTCTAGGTCCAGGGTGTTAATGTGAGTCATATATTTAGATATATATATATATAAATATATGCATAGATAAATATATATGTATAGATATATGTATATATATGTATACATGTATTTATATTTATATAATATATTATAAATATTATATTATACATAATATTATAATATATTTATATATATATTTATATATTTGATCAATGTTTTATCTTGTTGTGATATCTTGTTTTAACAGTTACTATATAATTGTATTTACGGTTTTTGTATTATTTATTTACCTTGTGTGAATCTGTACTGTGTTGCTTCATTCTCACTCTCTTGCTGCTTTTACTCCTGAATTTCCCCACAGAGATAAATAAAGGGCCGTCTTATCTTATATATAATTAATCATATGAAAGTGTGATATCAAATAGTTTTAGGCTGTATACCACCAATACATGAGCATACAAATAAATGGGGTTCTAGCAGCACCTATATTGATTTTGTTCTCATTAATGAGGTCTAAACCACGCAGCTTGCTGCTAGACGCCAAACCTTTCTGTTTTCATTATTCATAATTTCATTTTCTCTTTGGTCAACTTAGTTGCACATTTTACAAACTATTTGCTTGGCTTGGCTTGGATTATAAGTCTTTCATTTATTTAATTTATAAATTGATCTGCATCTTTTCTTGAATGGTCTGCTTTAACGATGTCAAATTGTGCCATCTTCTCTATTATATCCCCAAACTATTTTTGGAGGCATACCACATTTGATTTGCAAGAGAAAGTTTATGTATGTGAACAATTGTTTTTGAAAAATAAAACTTAAGACTTATGAGTCTACATTTTACTAAATGAATAAAATAATTCAGATTAAAAAAAAAAAATCTAGTATTGTTATGAGTGATGTCATTGGAAGATTAAATATTGTTTACTATTAAATTGGTAATAATTCTTCTGAGTGGTTACTGAAAACCATAAACAGTTTTGATAGGCTGTTCCTGTGAGTAAGCCTCTGCATTGTTTGATTTTATAGATTCAAAGGAAGCCAGGATGGGTGTTGGCTGGGTCGTATCAATCTTCTTGATTTTAATAGGTAAGATGGGTGTGTCTGATGTAAATTGATTGCTTTAAAATGTCTTTATTGAATGGAAGAAAAAGGTTGTAAACATAAACAACATAATCATAAGCAAATGTACGGTTGTTCTAATACAAGTCAGAGTATATTGATATATTTTATAAAACCATTAGTGAATGAAAAAGCTAAAGATCCTGTGTTTTGAAATATTATATTCTTTGGGATTTATTTGAGCTACAACAACTTCTGCAGCACAATCAAGTGCAACACCTACAACTGCTGCTCCTACAACAAAAGCACCTACAACTGCGGCACCTACGACATCAGCACCAGCAACTGCTGTTCCTACGACAGCAGCATCAACTACCGTTGCCCCTACAACACCTGCACCAACAACTGCTGCTCCTACGACTGCGGCACATTCAACGCCAGGACCTACAACTGCTGTTCCTACGACAGCAGCACCAACTACCATCGCCCCTACAACAGCTGCACCTAGCACTGCTGCCCCTACAACAGTGGCACCTACAACAGCAGCACCAACAACTGCTGTTCCTCCTACGACTGCAGCACCAACTACCGTCGCCCCTACAACAGCTGCGCCTACTACTGCTGCATCTACAACTGCGGCGCCTACAACAGCAGCACCAACAACTGCTGTTCCTACAACAGCAGCACCAACTACCGTCGCCCCTACAACAGCTGCACCACAACTGCTGCATCTACGACTGCGGCACATACAACACCAGGACTTACAACTGCTGTTCCTACGACAGCAGCACCAACTACCATCGCCCCTACAACAGCTGCACCTACAACTGCTGCACCTACAACGGTGGCACCTACAACTGCAGCACCAACAACTGCAGCACCAACAACTGCTGTTCCTACGACAGCAGCACCAACTACCGTCACCCCTACAACAGCTGCACGTACGACTGTTGCTCCTACAACACTAGCACCTACGTCTGCTGCACCAACAACTGCAGTGCCTACGACTGTAGCACATACAACTGTGGCCCCTACTACAGCTTCACCAACAACCACTGCAACAACAACTGCGGTTCCTACAACAGCAGCCCTACAACTGATGGTCCTACGACAGCAGCACAACTACTATCGCCCTTACAACGCTGCACCAACAACTGCAGCACTTACTTCTGCGGTACCTACAACAGGAGAACCTACGACTTCTACTCCTACGACAGCAGCAACAACTACTATCGCCCCTACAACAGCTGCAAAAACAACTGCAGTACCTACTTCTGCGGCAGCTACAACTGCAGCACCTACAACTTTGGCTCCTACAACAGTAGCAACAACTGCTATCGCACCTACACAGCTGCACCAACAACTGTTGCACCTACAACTGCGGCACCTACAACAGCAGCCCCTACAACTGCGGCACGTACACACTAGCACCTACGACTGCTGCATCAACAACTGCGGTAACTACGACTGTAGCACCTACAACAGCTACACCAACAACTGCTGCACCTACGACTGCGCACATACAACACAGGACCTACAATGCTGTTCCTACGACAGCAGCACCAACTACCGTCGCCCCTACAACAGCTGCACCAACAACTGCTGCACCTACGACTGCGGCATATACAACACCAGGACCTACGACTGCTGTTCCTACGACAGCTGCACCAACTACCGTCGCCCCTACAACAGCTGCACCTACAACTGCTGCTCCTACAACGGTGGAACCTACAACTGCAGCACCAACAACTGCTGTTCCTACGACAGCAGCACCAACTACCATCGCCCCTACAACAGCTGCACCTACAACTGCTGCACCTACAACGGTGGCACCTACAACAGCAGCACCAACAACTGCTGTTCCTACGACAGCAGCACCAACTACCGTCACCCCTACAACAGCTGCACGTACGACTGTTGCTCCTACAACACTAGCACCTACGTCTGCTGCACCAACAACTGCAGTGCCTACGACTGTAGCACATACAACTGTGGCCCCTACTACAGCTTCACCAACAACCACTGCAACAACAACTGCGATTCATACAACAGCAGCACCTACAACTGATGTTCCTACGACAGCAGCACCAAACTACTATCGCCCTTACAACAGCTGCGCCAACAACTGCAGCACTTACTTCTGCAGTACCTACAACAGGAGCACCTACAACAGCCGCACCTACAACTTCTACTCCTACGACAGGACAAAACTACTATCGCCCCTACAACAGCTGCAAAAACAACTGCAGTACCTACTTCTGCGGCAGCTACAACAGCTGCACCTACTACTGCAGCTCCTACAACTGCGGCACTTACAACAGCAGCACCAACAACTGCTGTTCCTACGACTGCAGCACTAACTACCGTCGCCCCTACAACAGCTGCACCTAGCACTGCTGCTCCTACAACAACGGCACCTACAACAGCTGCACCAACAACTGCTGTGCCTACGACAGTAGCACCAACAACTGCTGTTCCTACGACAGCAGCACCAACTACCATCGCCCCTACAACAGCTGCACCTACAACTGCTGCACCTACAACGGTGGCACCTACAACAGCAGCACCAACAACTGCTGTTCCTACGACAGCAGCACCAACTACCGTCACCCCTACAACAGCTGCACGTACGACTGTTGCTCCTACAACACTAGCACCTACGTCTGCTGCACCAACAACTGCAGTGCCTACGACTGTAGCACATACAACTGTGGCCCCTACTACAGCTTCACCAACAACCACTGCAACAACAACTGCGGTTCCTACAACAGCAGCACCAACTACTATCGCCCTTACAACAGCTGCACCAACAACTGCAGCACTTACTTCTGCGGTACCTACAACAGGAGAACCTACGACTTCTACTCCTACGACAGCAGCAACAACTACTATCGCCCCTACAACAGCTGCAAAAACAACTGCAGTACCTACTTCTGCGGCAGCTACAACAGCAGCCCCTACAACTGCAGCACGTACAACACTAGCACCTACGACTGCTGCACCAACAACTGCGGTAACTACGACTGTAGCACCTACAACAGCTGCACCAACAACTGCGGCACCTACAACAGCAGCCCCTACAACTGCAGCACGTACAACAGCTGCACCAACAACTGCTGCACCAACGACTGCGGCACATACAACACCAGGACCTACAACTGCTGTTCCTGCGACAGCAGCACCAACTACCGTCGCCCCTACAACAGCTGCACCAACAACTGCTGCACCTACGACTGCGGCATATACAACACCAGGACCTACGACTGCTGTTCCTACGACAGCTGCACCAACTACCATCGCCCCTACAACAGCTGCACCTACGACTGCTGCACCTACAACAGCGGCTATAACAACAGCGGCACCTACGACTGTTGCTCCTACAACACTAGCACCTACATCTGCTGCACCAACAACTGCAGTGCCTACGACTGTAGCACCTACAACTGTGGCCCCTACTACAGCTTCACCAACAACCACTGCAACAACAACTGCGATTCATACAACAGCAGCACCTACAACTGATGTTCCTACGACAGCAGCACCAACTACTATCGCCCTTACAACAGCTGAGCCAACAACTGCAGCACTTACTTCTGCAGTACCTACAACAGGAGCACCTACAACAGCCGCACCTACAACTTCTACTCCTACGACAGCAGCAAAAACTACTATCGCCCCTACAACAGCTGCAAAAACAACTGCAGTACCTACTTCTGCGGCAGCTACAACAGCTGCACCTACAACTGTGGCTCCTACAACTGCGGCACTTACAACAGCAGCACCAACAACTGCTGTTCCTACGACTGCAGCACCAACTACCGTCGCCCCTACAACAGCTGCACCAACAACTGCTGTGCCTACGACAGTAGCACCAACAACCGTCGCCCCTACAACAGCTGCACCTACGACTGCTGCCCCTACAACGGTGGCACCTACAACAGCAGCACCAACAACTGCCGTTCCTACGACAGCAGCACCAACTACCGTCGCCCCTACAACAGCTGCACCTACCACTGCAGCTCCTACAACAGTGGCACCTACAACAGCAGCACCAACAACTGCTGTTCCTCCTACGACTGCAGCACCAACTACCGTCGCCCCTACAACAGCTGCGCCTACTACTGCTGCATCTACAACTGCGGCGCCTACAACAGCAGCACCAACAACTGCTGTTCCTACAACAGCAGCACCAACTACCGTCGCCCCTACAACAGCTGCACCAACAACTGCTGCACCTACGACTGCGGCACATACAACACCAGGACTTACAACTGCTGTTCCTACGACAGCAGCACCAACTACCTTCGCCCCTACAACAGCTGCACCTACAACTGCTGCACCTACAACGGTGGCACCTACAACTGCAGCACCAACAACTGCAGCACCAACAACTGCTGTTCCTACGACAGCAGCACCAACTACCGTCACCCCTACAACAGCTGCACGTACGACTGTTGCTCCTACAACACTAGCACCTACGTCTGCTGCACCAACAACTGCAGTGCCTACGACTGTAGCACATACAACTGTGGCCCCTACTACAGCTTCACCAACAACCACTGCAACAACAACTGCGGTTCCTACAACAGCAGCACCTACAACTGATGTTCCTACGACAGCAGCACCAACTACTATCGCCCTTACAACAGCTGCACCAACAACTGCAGCACTTACTTCTGCGGTACCTACACAGATAACCTACGACTTCTACTCCTAGGACAGCAGCAACACTACTATCGCCCCTACAACAGCTGCAAAAACAACTGCAGTACCTACTTCTGCGGCAGCTACAACTGCAGCACCTACAACTTTGGCTCCTACAACAGTAGCAACAACTGCTATCGCACCTACAACAGCTGCACCAACAACTGTTGCACCTACAACTGCGGCACCTACAACAGCAGCCCCTACAACTGCGGCACGTACAACACTAGCACCTACGACTGCTGCACCAACAACTGCGGTAACTACGACTGTAGCACCTACAACAGCTACACCAACAACTGCTGCACCTACGACTGCGCACATACAACACCAGGACCTACAACTGCTGTTCCTACGACAGCACACCAACTACCGTCGCCCCTACAACACTGCACCAACAACTGCTGCACCTACACTGCGGCATACAACACAGGACCTACGACTGCTGTTCCTACGACAGCTGCACCAACTACCGTCGCCCCTACAACAGCTGCACCTACAACTGCTGCTCTACAACGGTGGAACCTACAACTGCAGCACCAACAACTGCTGTTCCTACGACAGCAGCACCAACTACCATCGCCCCTACAACAGCTGCACCTAACGACTGCTGCTCCTACAACAGCGGCTATAACACAGCGGCACCTACGACTGTTGCTCCTACAACACTAGCACCTACATCTGCTGCACCAACAACTGCAGTGCCTACGACTGTAGCACCTACAACTGTGGCCCCTACTACAGCTTCACCAACAACCACTGCAACAACAACTGCGATTCATACAACAGCAGCACCTACAACTGATGTTCCTACGACAGCAGCACCAACTACTATCGCCCTTACAACAGCTGCGCCAACAACTGCAGCACTTACTTCTGCAGTACCTACAACAGGAGCACCTACAACAGCCGCACCTACAACTTCTACTCCTACGACAGCAGCAAAAACTACTATCGCCCCTACAACAGCTGCAAAAACAACTGCAGTACCTACTTCTGCGGCAGCTACAACAGCTGCACCTACTACTGCAGCTCCTACAACTGCGGCACTTACAACAGCAGCACCAACAACTGCTGTTCCTACGACTGCAGCACTAACTACCGTCGCCCCTACAACAGCTGCACCTAGCACTGCTGCTCCTACAACAACGGCACCTACAACAGCTGCACCAACAACTGCTGTGCCTACGACAGTAGCACCAACAACTGCTGTTCCTACGACAGCAGCACCAACTACCATCGCCCCTACAACAGCTGCACCTACAACTGCTGCACCTACAACGGTGGCACCTACAACAGCAGCACCAACAACTGCTGTTCCTACGACAGCAGCACCAACTACCGTCACCCCTACAACAGCTGCACGTACGACTGTTGCTCCTACAACACTAGCACCTACGTCTGCTGCACCAACAACTGCAGTGCCTACGACTGTAGCACATACAACTGTGGCCCCTACTACAGCTTCAACCAACAACCACTGCAACAACAACTGCGTTCCTACAACAGCAGCACCAACTACTATCGCCCTTACAACAGCTGCCCAACAACTGCAGCACTTACTTCTGCGGTACCTACAACAGGAGAACCTACGACTTCTACTCCTACGACAGCAGCAACAACTACTATCGCCCCTACAACAGCTGCAAAAACAACTGCAGTACCTACTTCTGCGGCAGCTACAACAGCAGCCCCTACAACTGCAGCACGTACAACACTAGCACCTACGACTGCTGCACCAACAACTGCGGTAACTACGACTGTAGCACCTACAACAGCTGCACCAACAACTGCGGCACCTACAACAGCAGCCCCTACAACTGCAGCACGTACAACAGCTGCACCAACAACTGCTGCACCAACGACTGCGGCACATACAACACCAGGACTACAACTGCTGTTCCTGCGACAGCAGCACCAACTACCGTCGCCCCTACAACAGCTGCACCAACAACTGCTGCACCTACGACTGCGGCATATACAACACCAGGACCTACGACTGCTGTTCCTAACGACAGCTGCACCACTACCATCGCCCCTACAACAGCTGCACTACGACTGCTGCTCCTACAACAGCGGCTATAACAACAGCGGCACCTACGACTGTTGCTCCTACAACACTAGCACCTACATCTGCTGCACCAACAACTGCAGTGCCTACGACTGTAGCACCTACAACTGTGGCCCCTACTACAAGCTTCACCAACAACCACTGGCAACAACAACTGCGATTCATACAACAGCAGCACCTACAACTGATGTTCCTACGACAGCAGCACCACTACTATCGCCCTTACAACAGCTGAGCCAACAACTGCAGCACTTACTTCTGCAGTACCTACAACAGGAGCACCTACAACAGCCGCACTACAACTTCTACTCCTACGACAGCAGCAAAAACTACTATCGCCCCTACAAAGCTGCAAAACAACTGCAGTACCTACTTCTGCGGCAGCTACAACAGCTGCACCTACTACTGCGGCTCCTACAACTGCGGCACTTACAACAGCAGCACCAACAACTGCTGTTCCTACGACTGCAGCACCAACTACCGTCGCCCCTACAACAGCTGCACCAACAACTGCTGTGCCTACGACAGTAGCACCAACAACCGTCGCCCCTACAACAGCTGCACCTACGACTGCTGCCCCTACAACGGTGCACCTACAACAGCAGCACCAACAACTGCCGTTCCTACGACAGCAGCACCAACTACCGTCGCCCCTACAACAGCTGCACACCACTGCAGCTCCTACACGGTGGCACCTACAACAGCAGCACCAACAACTGCTGTTCCTACGACAGCAGCACCAACTACCGTCGCCCCTACAACAGCTGCACCTACGACTGCTGCTCCTACAACAGCGCTGTAACAACAGCGGCACCTACGACTGTTGCTCCTACACACTAGCACCTACATCTGCTGCACCAACAACTGCAGTGCCTACAACTGTAGCACCTACAACTGTGGCCCCTACTACAGCTTCACCAACAACCACTGCAACAAGAACTGCGGTTCATACAACAGCAGCACCTACAACTGATGTTCCTACGACAGCAGCACCAAATACTATCGCCCTTACAACAGCTGCAAAAACAACTGCGATACCTACTTCTGCGGCAGCTACAACAGGAGCACCTACGACTGCTGTTCCTACGACAGCTGCACCAACTACCGTCGCCCCTACAACAGCTGTACATACCACTGCAGCTCCTACAACATTGGCACCTACAACAGCAGCACCAACAACTGCTGTTCCTACGACAGCAGCACCAACTACCGTCGCCCCTACAACAGCTGCACCTACGACTGCTGCTCCTACAACAGCGGCTGTAACAACAGCGGCACCTACGACTGTTCCTCCTACAACACTAGCGTCTACATCTGCTGCACCAACAACTGCAGTGCCTACGACTGTAGCACCTACACTGTGGCCCCTACTACAGCTTCACCAACAACCACTGCAACAACAACTGCGATTCATACAACAGCGCACCTACAACTGATGTTCCTACGACAGCAGCACCAACTACTATCGCCCTTACAACAGCTGAGCCAACAACTGCAGCACTTACTTCTGCAGTACCTACAACAGGAGCACCTACAACAGCCGCACCTACAACTTCTACTCCTACGACAGCAGCAAAAACTACTATCGCCCCTACAACAGCTGCAAAAACAACTGCAGTACCTACTTCTGTGGCAGCTACAACAGCTGCACCTACTACTGCGGCTCCTACAACTGCGGCACTTACAACAGCAGCACCAACAACTGCTGTTCCTACGACTGCAGCACCAACTACCGTCGCCCCTACAACAGCTGCACCAACATCTGCTGTGCCTACGACAGTAGCACCAACAACCGTCGCCCCTACAACAGCTGCACCTACGACTGCTGCCCCTACAACGGTGGCACCTACAACAGCAGCACCAACAACTGCCGTTCCTACGACAGCAGCACCAACTACCGTCGCCCCTACAACAGCTGCACCTACCACTGCAGCTCCTACAACGGTGGCACCTACAACAGCAGCACCAACAACTGCTGTTCCTACGACAGCAGCACCAACTACCGTCGCCCCTACAACAGCTGCACCTACGACTGCTGCTCCTACAACAGCGGCTGTAACAACAGCGGCACCTACGACTGTTGCTCCTACAACACTAGCACCTACATCTGCTGCACCAACAACTGCAGTGCCTACAACTGTAGCACCTACAACTGTGGCCCCTACTACAGCTTCACCAACAACCACTGCAACAAGAACTGCGGTTCATACAACAGCAGCACCTACAACTGATGTTCCTACGACAGCAGCACCAAATACTATCGCCCTTACAACAGCTGCAAAAACAACTGCAATACCTACTTCTGCGGCAGCTACAACAGGAGCACCTACGACTGCTGTTCCTGCGACAGCTGCACCAACTACCGTCGCCCCTACAACAGCTGCACCTACAACTGCTACTCCTACGACAGCAGCACCAACTACCGTCGCCCCTACAACAGCTGTACATACCACTGCAGCTCCTACAACATTGGCACCTACAACAGCAGCACCAACAACTGCTGTTCCTACGACAGCAGCACCAACTACCGTCGCCCCTACAACAGCTGCACCTACGACTGCTGCTCCTACAACAGCGGCTGTAACAACAGCGGCACCTACGACTGTTCCTCCTACAACACTAGCGTCTACATCTGCTGCACCAACAACTGCAGTGCCTACGACTGTAGCACCTACAACTGTGGCCCCTACTACAGCTTCACCAACAACCACTGCAACAACAACTGCGATTCATACATCAGCAGCACCTACAACTGATGTTCCTACGACAGCAGCACCAACTACTATCGCCCTTACAACAGCTGCACCAACAACTGCAGCACTTACTTCTGCGGTACCTACAACAGGAGCACCTACAACAGCAGCACCTACAACTTCTACACCTACGACAGCAGCAAAAACTACTATCGCCCCTACAACAGCTGCAAAAACAACTGCAGTACCTACTTCTGCGGCAGCTACAACAGGAGCACCTACGACTGCAGCACCAACTACCGTCGCCCCTACAACAGCTGCACCTACTACTGCTGCTCCTACAACTGCGGCATTTACAACAGCAGCACCAACAACTGCTGTTCCTACGACAGCAGCACCAACCAACGTCGCCCCTACAACAGCTGCACATACCACTGCAGCTCCTACAACGGTGGCACCTACAACAGCAGCACCAACAACTGCTGTTCCTACGACAGCTCCACCAACTACCGTCGCCCCTACAACAGCTGCACCTACGACTGCTGCTCCTACAACAGCGGCTGTAACAACAGCGGCACCTACGACTGTTGCTCCTACAACACTAGCACCTACATCTGCTACACCAACAACTGCAGTGCCTACGACTGTAGCACCTACAACTGTGGCCCCTACTACAGCTTCACCAACAACCACTGCGATTCATACAACAGCAGCACCTACAACTGATGTTCCTACGACAGCAGCACCAACTACTATCGCCCTTACAACAGCTGAGCCAACAACTGCAGCACTTACTTCTGCAGTACCTACAACAGGAGCACCTACAACAGCCGCACCTACAACTTCTACTCCTACGACAGCAGCAAAAACTACTATCGCCCCTACAACAGCTGCAAAAACAACTGCAGTACCTACTTCTGCGGCAGCTACAACAGCTGCACCTACTACTGCGGCTCCTACAACTGCGGCACTTACAACAGCAGCACCAACAACTGCTGTTCCTACGACTGCAGCACCAACTACCGTCGCCCCTACAACAGCTGCACCTACGACTGCTGAACCTACAACAGCTGCACTTACAACAGCAGCACCTACGACTGTTGCTCCTACAACACTAGCACCTACGTCTGCTGCACCAACAACTGCAGTGCCTACGACTGTAGCACCTACGACTGTGACTCCTACTACTGCTTCACTAACAACCACTGCAACAACAACTGCGGTTCCTACAACAGCAGCACCTACAACTGATGTTCCTACGACAGCTGCGCCAACTACTATCGCTCTTACAACAGCTGCACCAACAACTGCAGCACTTACTTCTGCAGTACCTACAACAGGTGCACCTACAACAGCTGCACCTACAACTTCTACAACTACGACAGCAGCAACAACTACTATCGCCCCTACAACAGCTGCAAAAACAACTGCAGTACATACTTCTGCGGCAGCTACAACAGGAGCACCTACAACTTTGGCTCCTACAACAGTAGCAACAACCCCTATCGCACCTACAACAGCTGCACCAACAACTGTAGCACCTACAACTGCTGCGCCTACAATTGTAGCCCCTACAACTGCTGCACCTACAACACTAGCACCTACAACTGCTGCACCAACAACAGCGGTAACTACGACTGTAGCACGTACAACAGCTGCACCAACAACTGCTGCACCTACGACTGCGGCACATACAACACCAGGACCTACAACTGCTGTTCCTATGACAGCAGCACCAACTACCGTCGCCCCTACAACAGCTGCACCTAGCACTGCTGCTCCTACAACAGCGGCACTTACAACAGCAGCACCTACGACTGTTGCTCCTACAACACTAGCACCTACGTCTGCTGCACCAACAACTGCAGTGCCTACGACTGTAGCACCTACGACTGTGGCTCCTACTACAGCTTCACTAACAACCACTGCAACAACAACTGCGGGTCCTACAACAGCAGCACCTACAACTGATGTTCCTACGACAGCTGCACCAACTACTATCGCCCTTACAACAGCTGCACCAACAACTGCAGCACTTACTTCTGCGGTACCTACAACAGGAGCACCTACAACATCAGCACCTACAACTTCTACTCCTACGACAGCAGCAACAACTACAATCCCCCCTACAACAGCTGCAAAAACAACTGCGGTACGTACTTCTGCGGCAGCTACAACAGGAGCACCTACAACTGCAGCACCTTCAACTTTGGCTCCTACAACAGTAGCAGCAACTCCTATCGCACCTACAACAGCTGCACCAACAACTGTAGCACCTACAACTGCTGCACCTACAACTGTAGCCCCTACAACTGCTGCACCTACAACTGCTGCACCAACAACTGCGGTAACTACGACTGCGGTAACTACGACTGTAGCAGCTACAACAGCTGCACCAACAACTGCTGCACCTACGACTGCGGCACATACAACACCAGGACCTACAACTGCTGTTCCTACGACAGCAGCACCATCTACCGTCGCCCCTACAACAGCTGCACCTAGCACTGCTGCTACTACAACATCGACACCTACAACAGCAGCACCAACAACTGCTGTGCCTACGACCGCAGCTCCAAATACCGTCGCCCCTACAACAGCTGCACCTACGACTGCTGCTCCTACAACGGTGGCACCTACAACAGCAGCACCAACAACTGCTGTTCCTACGACAGCAGCACCAACTACCGTCGCCCCTACAACAGCTGCACCTACCACTGCTGCTCCTACAACAGTGGCACTTACAACAGCAGCACCTACGACTGTTGCTCCTACAACACTAGCACCTACATCTGCTGCACCAACAACTGCAGTGCCTACGACTGTAGCACCTCCAACTGTGGTCCCTACTACAGCTTCACTAACAACCACTGCAAGAACAACTGCGGTTCCTACAACAGCAGAACCTACAACTGATGTTCCTACGACAGCAGCACCAACTACTATCGCCCTTACAACAGCTGCAAAAACAACTGCAGTACCTATTTCTGCGGCAGCTACAACAGGAGCACCTAAAACTGCAGCACCTACAACTTTGGCTCCTACAACAGTAGCAACAACTCCTATCGCACCTACAACAGCTGCACCAACAACTGTAGCACCTACAACTGCAGCACCTACAACTGTAGCCCCTACAACTGCAGCACCTACAACACTAGCACCTACAACTGCTGCACCAACAACTGTGGTAACTACGACTGTAGCACCTACAACAGCTGCACCAACAACTGCTGCACCAACAACTGCTGCACCTACGACTGCGGAACATACAACACCAGGACCTACAACTGCTGTTCCTACGACAGCAGCACCAACTACCGTCGCACCTACAACCGCTGCACCTACAACTGCTGCCCCTACAACAGCGTCACCTACAACAGCTTCACCAACAACCACTGCACCAACAAAAGCTGTTCCTACAACTACAGCACCTACAACTGTAGCCCCTACAACACTAGCACCTACATCTGCTGCACCTACAACTGCAGTGCCTACGACTGTAGCGCCTACAACTGCAGCCCCTACTACAGCTTCACCAACAACCACTGCACCAACAACTGCGGTTCCTACAACAGCAGCACCAACAACTGCTGTGCCTACGACCGCAGCACCAAATACCGTCGCCCCTACAACAGCTGCACCTACGACTGCTGCTCCTACAACGGTGGCACCTACAACAGCAGCACCAACAACTGCTGTTCCTACGACAGCAGCACCAACTACCGTCGCCCCTACAACAGCTGCACCTACCACTGCTGCTCCTACAACAGTGGCACTTACAACAGCAGCACCTACGACTGTTGCTCCTACAACACTAGCACCTACATCTGCTGCACCAACAACTGCAGTGCCTACGACTGTAGCACCTCCAACTGTGGTCCCTACTACAGCTTCACTACACCACTGCAAGAACAACTGCGGTTCTACAACAGCAGAACCTACAACTGATGTTCCTACGACAGCAGCACAACTACTATCGCCCTTACAACAGCTGTAAAAACAACTGCAGTACCTATTTCTGCGGCAGCTACAACAGGAGCACCTAAAACTGCAGCACCTACAACTTTGGCTCCTACAACAGTAGCAACAACTCCTATCGCACCTACAACAGCTGCACCAACAACTGTAGCACCTACAACTGCAGCACCTACAACTGTAGCCCCTACAACTGCAGCACCTACAACACTAGCACTTACAACTGCTGCACCAACAACTGTGGTAACTACGACTGTAGCACCTACAACAGCTGCACCAACAACTGCTGCACCAACAACTGCTGCACCTACGACTGCGGAACATACAACACCAGGACCTACAACTGCTGTTCCTACGACAGCAGCACCAACTACCATCGCACCTACAACCGCTGCACCTACAACTGCTGCCCCTACAACAGCGGCACCTACAACAGCTTCACCAACAACCACTGCACCAACAAAAGCTGTTCCTACAACTACAGCACCTACATCTGCTGCACCAACAACTGCAGTGCCTACGACTGTAGCGCCTACAACTGCAGCCCCTACTACAGCTTCACCAACAACCACTGCACCAACAACTGCGGTTCCTACAACAGCAGCACCTACAACTGATGTTCCTGCGACAGCAGCACCAACTACTATCGCCCCTACAACAGCTGCACCACCAACTGCAGCATCTACTTCCGCGGCACCTACAACAGGAGCGCCTACTACTTCAGCCCCTACAACTTCTGCTCCTACAACAGTAGCAACAACTACTATGGCACCTACAACAGCTGCACCAACAACTGTAGCACCTACAACTGCAGCCCCTACAACTGTAGCCCCTACAACCGCAGCACCTACAACACTAACACCTACAACTGCTGTACCAACAACAGCTGCACCAACAACTGTAGCCCCTACAACTGCAGCACCTACAACACTAGCACCTACAACCGCTGCACCAACAACTGCAGTTCCTACGACTGTAGCACCTACAGCTACGGGCCCTACTACAGCTTCACCAACAACCACTGCACCAACAACTGCGGTTCTTACAACTGCAGCACCTACAACAGCAGCAGCTACAACTGATGTTTCTATGACAGCAGCACCAACTACTATCGCACCTACAACAGCTGCACCAAGAACTGTAGCACCTACGACTGTTGCACCTACAATTGTAGCCCCTACAACAGCAGCACCTACAACACTAACACCTACGACTGTTGCACCTACGACTGCAGCCCCTACTACAGCTGCACAAACAACTGCAGCGCCTACCTCAGCTGCACCTACAACAGCAGCACCTACAACTGCAGCACCTACAACTTCTGCTCCTACAACGGTAGTACCTTCGACTGTAGCACCTACGACTGTAGCCCCTACAACAGCTTCACCAACAACCACTGCACCAACAACTGTGTTTCCTACAACTGCAGCACCTACAACAGCAGCAACTACAACTGATGACCCTACGACAGCAGCACCAACTACTATCGCCTCTACAACAGCTGCTCCAACAACTGCAGCACTTACTTCTGCAGTACCTACAACAGGAGCACCTACAACTGCAGCACCTACAACTGCTACTCCTACAACCGTAGCAACAACTACTATCGCCCCTACAACAGGATCACCAACAACAGGAGCACCTACAACTGCAGCACCTACAACTTATGCTCCTATAACAGTAGCAACAACTACTATCGCACCTACATCTGCTGCACCAACAACTGCAGTGCCTACAACTGTAGAACCTACAACTGCGGCCCCTACAACAGCTTCACCAACAACCACTGCACCAACAACTGCGATTCCTACAACTGCAGCACCTACAACTGATGTTCCTACGACAGCAGCACCAACTACTTTCGCCCCTACAACAACTGCACCAACAACTGCAGCATCTACTTCTGCAGCACCTACAACAGGAGCAACTACTACTTCAGCACCTATTAGTTCTGCTCCTACAACAGTAGCAACAACTACTATTGCACCTAGGATACCTGCACCAACAACTGTAGCACCTACAGCTGCAGCACCTACTACACTAAAACCTACAACTGCTGCACCAACAACTGCAGTACCTACGACTGTAGCGCCTACAACTGCAGCCCATAGTACAGCTTCACCAACAACCACTGCACCAACAACTGCGATTCCTACAACAGCAGCACCTACAACTTCAGCCCATACTACAGCTTCACCAACAACCACTGTACCAACAACTGCGGCTCCTACGACAGCAGCACCAACTACTATCGCCTCTACAACAGCTGCACCAACAACTGCAGCACTTACTTCAGCAGTACCTACAACAGGAGCACCTACAACAGCAGCACCCACAATTGCTACTCCTACGACAGCAGTAAAAACTACTATCACCCCTACAACAGCTGCAGCACCTACAACAGGAGCACCTACAACAGGAGCACCTACAACTTCAGCACCTACAACTTCTGTTCCTACAACAGTAGCAACAACTACTATCGCACCTACAACAGCTGCACCAACAACTGTAGCACCTACAACTTCAGCACCTACAACTTCTGTTCCTACAACAGTAGCAACAACTACTATCGCACCTACAACAGCTGCACCAACAACTGTAGCACCTACAACTGCAGCACCTACAACACTAGCACCTACAACTGCTGCACCAACGACTGCAGTGCCTACGACTGCAGCACCTACAACAGCAGCAGCTACATCTGATGTTCCTACAACAGCAGCACCAACTACTATCGCCCTTACAACAGCTTCACCAACACCTGCAGCACTTACTTCTGCGGTGCCTACAACAGGTGCACCTACAACGGCAGCACCTACAACTGCTACTCCGACGACTGCAGCAACAATTACTATCGCCCCTACAACAGCTGCACCAACAACTGTAGCACCTACAACTGCAGCACTTACTACACTAACACCCAACTGCTGCACCAACAACTGCAGCTCCTACAACTGTAGCCCTACAACTGCTGCACCTACAACACTAGCACCTACATCTGCTGCACCAACAACTGCAGCACCTACAACACTAGCACCTACATCTGCTGCACCAACAACTGCAGCACTTACTTCTGCAGTACCTGCAACAGGAGCACCTACAACAGCAGCACCAACAACTGCTACTCCTACAACAGTAGCAACAACAACTATCGCCCCTACAACAGGAGCACCTACAACTGCGGCACCTACAACTGCTGCACCTACAACACTAGCACCTACAACTGCTGCACCAACAACAGGAGCGCCTACAACTGCAGCACCTACAACTGTAGCCCCTACAACGGTAGTACCTTCGACTGTAGCACCTACAACTGTAGCCCCTACAACAGCTTCACCAACAACCACTGCACCAACAACTGTGTTTCCTACAACTGCAGCACCTACAACAGCGGCAACTACAACTGATGACCCTACGACAGCAGCACCAACTACTATCGCCTCTACAACAGCTGCTCCAACACTGCAGCACTTACTTCTGCAGTACCTACAACAGGAGCACCTACAACTGCAGCACCTACAACTGCTACTCCTACAACCGTAGCAACAACTACTATCGCCCCTACAACAGGATCACCAAAAACAGGAGCACCTACAACTGCAGCACCTACAACTTCTGCACCAACAACACTAGCACCTACAACTGCTGCACCAACAACAGGAGCACCTACAACTGCAGCACCTACAACTTCTGCTCCTACAACAGTAGCAACAACTACTATCGCACCTACAACTGCGCACAACGAGTGCACTACAAACTGCAGCACCTA
This sequence comes from Dissostichus eleginoides, assembly GCA_031216635.1. Classification (NCBI taxonomy): domain Eukaryota; kingdom Metazoa; phylum Chordata; class Actinopteri; order Perciformes; family Nototheniidae; genus Dissostichus; species Dissostichus eleginoides. Next base: position 12,370,318 of record CM062286.1, on the reverse strand, counting down.
CAAACTGTAGCCCTACAACACTAGCACATACATCTGCTGCACCAACAACTGCAGTGCCTATGACTGTAGCGCCTACAACTGCAGCCCCTACTACAGCTTCACCAACAACCACTGCACCAACAACTGCGGTTCCTACAACAGCAGCACCTACAACTGATGTTCCTACAACAGCAGCACCAACAACTATCGCCCCTACAACAGCTGCACCAACAACTGCAGCATCTACTTCCGCAGCACCTACAACAGGAGCACCTACTACTTCAGCCCCTACAACTTCTGCTCCTACAACAGTAGCAACAACTACTATCGCACCTACAACAGCTGCACCAACAACTGTAGAACCTACAACTGCTGCCCCTACAACTGTAGCCCCTACAACCGCAGCACCTACAACACTAACACCTACAACTGCTGTACCAACAACAGCTGCACCAACAACTGTAGCCCCTACAACTGCAGCACCTACAACACTAGCACCTACAACTGCTGCACCAACAACTGCAGTTCCTACGACTGTAGCACCTACAGCTACGAGCCCTACTACAGCTTCACCAACAATCACTGCACCAACAACTGCGATTCTTACAACTGCAGCAGCTACAACAGCAGCAGCTACAACTGATGTTTCTACGACAGCAGCACCAACTACTATCGCACCTACAACAGCTGCACTAGGAACTGTAGCACCTAAGACTGTTGCACCTACAATTGTAGCCCCTACAATAGCAGCACCTACAACACTAACACCTACGACTGTTGCACCTACGACTGCAGCCCCTACTACAGCTGCACAAACAACTGCAGCGCCTACCTCAGCTGCACCTACAACAGCAGCACCTACAACTGCAGCACCTACAACTTCTGCTCCTACAACTGTAGTACCTTCGACTGTAGCACCTACAACTGTAGTCCCTACAACAGCTTCACCAACAACCACTGCACCAACAACTGTGTTTCCTACAACTGCAGCACCTACAACAGCAGCAACTACAACTGATGACCCTACGACAGCAGCACCAACTACTATCGCCTCTACAACAGCTGCTCCAACAACTGCAGCACTTACTTCTGCAGTACCTACAACAGGAGCACCTACTACTGCAGCACCTACAACTGCTACTCCTACAACCGTAGCAACAACTACTATCGCCCCTACAACAGGATCACCAACAACAGGAGCACCTACAACTGCATCACCTACAACTTCTGCTCCTACAACAGTAGCAACAACTACTATCGCACCTACATCTGCTGCACCAACAACAGCTTCACCAACAACCACTGCACCAACAACTGCGGTTCCTACAACTGCAGCACCTACAACTGATGTTCCTACGACAGCAGCACCAACTACTTTCGCCCCTACAACAACTGCACCAACAACTGCAGCATCTACTTCTGCAGCACCTACAACAGGAGCAACTACTACTTCAGCACCTATAAGTTCCGCTCCTACAACAGTAGCAACAACTACTATTGCACCTGCACCAACAACTGTAGCACCTACAACTGCAGCACCTACTACACTAAAACCTACAACTCCTGCACCAACAACTGCAGTACCTACGACTGTAGCGCCTACAACTGCAGCCCATAGTACAGCTTCACCAACAACCACTGCGGTTCCTACAACTGCAGCACCTACAACTTCAGCCCATACTACAGCTTCACCAACAACCACTGTACCAACAACTGCGGCTCCTACAACAGCTGCACCAACAACTGCAGCACCCACAATTGATACTCCTACGACAGCAGTAAAAATTACTATCACCCCTACAACAGCTGCAGCACCTACAACAGGAGCACCTACAACAGGAGCACCTACAACTTCAGCACCTACAACTTCTGTTCCTACAACAGTAGCAACAACTACTATCGCACCTACAACAGCTGCACCAACAACTGTAGCACCTACAACTTCAGCACCTACAACTTCTGTTCCTACAACAGCAGCAACAACTACTATCGCACCTACAACAGCTGCGCCAACAACTGTAGCACCTACAACTGCAGCACCTACAACACTAGCACCTACAACTGCTGCACCAACGACTGCAGTGCCTACGACTCTAGCGCCTACAACTACGGGCCCTACTACAGCTTCACCAACAACCACTGCACCAACAACTGCGTTTCCTACAACTGCAGCACCTACAACAGCAGCAGCTACATCTGATGTTCCTACGACAGCAGCACCAACTACTATCGCCCTTACAACAGCTTCACCAACAACTGCAGCACTTACTTCTGCGGTGCCTACAACAGGTGCACCTACAACAGGTGCACCTACAACTGCTACTCCTATGACTGCAGCAACAATTACTATCGCCCCTACAACAGCTGCACCAACAACTGTAGCACCTACAACTGCAGCACTTACTACACTAACACCTACAACTGCTGCACCAACAACTGCAGCTCCTACAACTGTAGCCCCTACAACTGCTGCACCTACAACACTAGCACCTACATCTGCTGCACCAAAAACTGCAGCACCTACAACACTAGCACCTACATCTGCTGCACCAACAACTGCAGCACTTACTTCTGCAGTACCTACAACAGGAGCACCTACAACAGCAGCACCAACAACTGCTACTCCTACAACAGTAGCAACAACTACTACTGCCCCTACAACAGGAGCACCTACAACTGCGGCACCTACAACTGCTGCACCTACAACACTAGCACCAACAACAGGAGCGCCTACAACTGCAGCACCTACAACTGTAGCCCCTTCAACTGCAGCACCTACAACTGTAGCCCCTACAACTGCAGCACCTACAACACTAGCACCTACATCTGCTGCACCAACAACTGCAGTGCCTACGACTGTAGCGCCTACAACGGCAGCCCTACTACAGCTTCACCAACAACCACTGCACCAACAACTGCGGTTCCTACAACAGCAGCACCTACAACTGATATTCCTACAACAGCAGCAACAACTACTATCGCCCCTACAACAGCTGCACAAACAACTGCAGCACCTACTTCTGCGGCACCTACAACAGGGGCACCTAGAACTACTGCTCCTACAACAGTAGCAACAACTACTATCGTACCTACAACAGCTGCACCAACAACTGTATTACATACAACTGCAGCATCTACAACTGTAGCCGCTACGACTGCAGCACCTACAACACTAAGACCTACAACTGCTGCACCAACAACTGCAGTACCTACAACTGTAGCACCTACAACTGCAGCACCTACAACAGCAGCACCTACAACTGATGTTCCAACGACAGCAGCACCAACTACTATCGCCCCTACAACAGCTGCACCAATAACTGCAGCACTTACTTCTGCGGTACCTACAACAGGAGCACCTACAACAGCAGCACCTACAACTGCTACTCCTACAACAGCAGCAACTACTACTATCGCCCCTACAAGAGGAGCACCAACAACTGCAGCACCTACAACTGCAGCACCTACAACTGCTGAACAAACAACTGCGGTTCCTACAACTGTGGCACCTACAACAGGAGCACCTACGACAGTAACACCTTCAACTGGTGCCCCTACAACTGCTGCACCTACAACACTAGCACCTACAACTGCTGCATCAACAGCTGTAGTGCCTACGACTGTAGCACCTACAACTGTTTCCCCTACTACAGCTTCACCAACAACCACTGCACCAACAACAGCTGCACCAACAACTGCAGCACTTACTTCTGCGGTACCTAAAACAGAAGCACCTACAACAGCAGCAACTACAAATGCTACTCCTACGAAGGCAGCAAAAACTTCTATCACCCCTACAACAGGAGCACCTACAACTGCAGCCCCTACAACTGCAGCCCCTACAACTGCAGCACCTACGACTATAGCACCTACAAATGCCGTCCCTACTACAGCTGGACCAACAACTCTGGTTCCTACAACTGCAGCACCTACAACTGCTGAACAAACAACTGTGGTTCCTACAACTGCAGCAACTACAACTGCTGAACAATCAACTGTGGTTCCTACAACTGCGGCACCTACAACAGGAGCACTTACGACCGTAGCACCTTCAACTGGAGCCCCTAATAAAGCTGTAACAACAACCGCTGCACCAACAACAGCAGCACATACAACTGCGACACTCACAACAGCAGCAGCAACTACAATTGCACCTACAACAGCTGCACCTACAACTGCAGCCCCTACTACAGCTTCACCGACAACTGTGGTTCCTACAACTGCAGCACCTACAACAGAAGCACCTACAACTGATGTTCCTACAACAGCAGCACCAACTACTATCGCCCCTACAACAGGAGCACCTACAACTGCAGCCCTTACAACTGCAGCACCTACAACACTAGTACCTACAACTGCTGTGCCAACAACTGCAGCACCTACAACTGTAGCACCAACTGCAGCCTCTACTAGAGCTGGACCAACAACTCTGGTTCCTACAACTGCAGCACATACATCTGCTGCACCTACAACTCCGGTTCCTACAACTGCAGCAACTACAACTGCTGAACAAACAACTGCAGTTCCTACAATTGCGGCACCTACAACAGCAGCACCTACAACTGATGTTCCTACGACATTAGCGGCAACTACTATCACCCCTACAACAGCTGCACAAACAACTAAAGCACCTACTTCTGCCACGCCTACAACTGTAGCCCCGACAACTGCAGCACCTACAACACTAAAACCTACAACCGCTGCACCAACAACTGCAGTACCTACGACTGTAGCACCTACAACTGCAGCCCATACTACAGCTTCACCAACAACCACTGCACCAACAACTGCGGTTCCAACAACTGCAGCACCTACAACTGATGTTCCTACGACAGCTGCACCAACAACTGCAGCACTTACTTCTGCGGTACCTACAACAGGAGCACCTACAACTGCTACTCCTTCGACAGCAGCACCTACAACTTTGGCTGCTACAACAATAGCAACAACTGCTATCGCACATACAACAGCTGCACCAACAACTGCGGATCCTACAACTGCAGCACCTACAACTTCAGCCCATACTACAGCTTCACCAACAACCACTGTACCAACAACTGCGGCTCCTACGACAACAGCACCAACTACTATCGCCTCTACAACAGCTGCACCAAAACTGCAGCACTTACTTCACCAGTACCTACAACAGGAGCACCTACAACAGCTGCACCTACAACAGGAGCACCTACACCTTCAGCACCTACAACTTCTGTTCCTACAATAGTAGCAACAACTACTATCGCCCTACAACAGCTGCACCAACAACTGTAGCACCTACGACTGCAGCACCTACAACTGTAGCCCCTACAACTGCAGCTCCTACAACGCTAGCACCTACAACTGCTGCACCAACAACTGCAGTACCTACGACTGTAGCACCTACAAGTGCAGCCCTTACTACAGCTTCACCAACAACCACTGCACCAACAACTGCGGTTCCTACAACTGCAGCACCTACAACAGAAGCACATACAACTGATGTTCCTACGACAACAGCACCAACTACTATCGCCCCTACAACAGCTGCACCATCAACTGTAGCACTTACTTCTGCAGTTCCTACGACAGGAGCACCTACAACAGCAGCACCTACAACTTCTCCCTAGGACAGCAGCAACAACTACTATCACCCCTACAAAGCTGCACAAACAACTGCAGCACCTACTTCTGCGGCACCTACAACAGGAGCACCTAGAACTGCAGCACCTACAACTTCTGATCCTACAACAGTAGCAACAACTACACCTACAACACTAGCACCTACAACAGCTGCACCAACAGCTGTAGCACCTACAACTGCAGCACCTACAACTCTAGCCCCTACAACTGCAGCACCTACAACACTTGCACCTACAACTGCTGCACCAACAGCTGCAGTACCTACGACTGTAGCACCTACAACTGCAGTCCCTACGACAGCTTCACCAACAACCACTGCACCAACAACTACGATTCTTACAACTGCATCACCTACAACAGCAGAACCTACAACTGATTTTCCTACGACAATAGCACCAACTACTATCGCCACTACAACAGCTGCACCAACAACTGCAGCACTTACTTCTACGGTACCTACTACAGCAGCACCTACAACTGCTACTCCTACGACAGCAGCAACAACTACAATCGGCCCTACAACAACTGCACAAAAAACTGCAGCACCTACTTCTGCGGCACCTACAACAGGAGCACCTACAACTTTGGTGCCTACAACTGTAGCACCTACAACTGCTGGTCCTACAACAGCGGCACCTACAAGTGATGTTCCTACGACAGCTGCACCAACTACCATCGCCCCTACAACAGCTGCAACAACAACTGCAGCGCCTACATCAGCAGCACCTACAAGTGATGTTCCTACAACATCAGCCCCAACAACTATCGCCCCTACAACAGCTGCACCAACAACTGCAGCACCTACTTCTGCAGCAACTACAACAGGAGCACCTACAACTGCAGCACCTACAATCGCAGCACCTACATCTGCAGCACCTACAACACTATCACCTACAACTGCTGCACCAATAACTGTAGCACCTTTGACTGTAGCACCTACAACTGCAGCCACTAATACAGCTGAACCAACAACTGCAGCACCTACAACTGCTGCACGTACAACTGCAGCACCTACTTCTGCGGCTCCTACAACAGCTGCACCAACAACTGCATCACCCACAATTGATACTCCTACGACAGCAGTAAAAATTACTATCACCCCTACAACAGCTGCAGCACCTACAACAGGAGCACCTACAACAGGAGCACCTACAACTTCAGCACCTACAACTTCTGTTCCTACAACAGTAGCAACAACTACTATCGCACCTACAACAGCTGCACCAACAACTGTAGCACCTACAACTTCAGCACCTACAACTTCTGTTCCTACAACAGCAGCAACAACTACTATCGCACCTACAACAGCTGCGCCAACAACTGTAGCACCTACAACTGCAGCACCTACAACACTAGCACCTACAACTGCTGCACCAACGACTGCAGTGCCTACGACTCTAGCGCCTACAACTACGGGCCCTACTACAGCTTCACCAACAACCACTGCACCAACAACTGCGTTTCCTACAACTGCAGCACCTACAACAGCAGCAGCTACATCTGATGTTCCTACGACAGCAGCACCAACTACTATCGCCCTTACAACAGCTTCACCAACAACTGCAGCACTTACTTCTGTGGTGCCTACAACAGGTGCACCTACAACAGGTGCACCTACAACTGCTACTCCTATGACTGCAGCAACAATTACTATCGCCCCTACAACAGCTGCACCAACAACTGTAGCACCTACAACTGCAGCACTTACTACACTAACACCTACAACTGCTGCACAACAACTGCAGCTCCTACAACTGTAGCCCCTACAACTGCTGCACCTACAACACTAGCACCTACATCTGCTGCACCAAAAACTGCAGCACCTACAACACTAGCACCTACATCTGCTGCACCAACAACTGCAGCACTTACTTCTGCAGTACCTACAACAGGAGCACCTACAACAGCAGCACCAACAACTGCTACTCCTACAACAGTAGCAACAACTACTACTGCCCCTACAACAGGAGCACCTACAACTGCGGCACCTACAACTGCTGCACCTACAACACTAGCACCTACAACTGCTGCACCAACAACAGGAGCGCCTACAACTGCAGCACCTACAACTGTAGCCCCTTCAACTGCAGCACCTACAACTGTAGCCCCTACAACTGCAGCACCTACAACACTAGCACCTACATCTGCTGCACCAACAACTGCAGTGCCTACGACTGTAGCGCCTACAACGGCAGCCCCTACTACAGCTTCACCAACAACCACTGCACCAACAACTGCGGTTCCTACAACAGCAGCACCTACAACTGATATTCCTACAACAGCAGCAACAACTACTATCGCCCCTACAACAGCTGCACAAACAACTGCAGCACCTACTTCTGCGGCACCTACAACAGGGGCACCTAGAACTACTGCTCCTACAACAGTAGCAACAACTACTATCGTACCTACAACAGCTGCACCAACAACTGTATTACATACAACTGCAGCATCTACAACTGTAGCCGCTACGACTGCAGCACCTACAACACTAAGACCTACAACTGCTGCACCAACAACTGCAGTACCTACAACTGTAGCACCTACAACTGCAGCACCTACAACAGCAGCACCTACAACTGATGTTCCAACGACAGCAGCACCAACTACTATCGCCCCTACAACAGCTGCACCAATAACTGCAGCACTTACTTCTGCGGTACCTACAACAGGAGCACCTACAACAGCAGCACCTACAACTGCTACTCCTACAACAGCAGCAACTACTACTATCGCCCCTACAAGAGGAGCACCAACAACTGCAGCACCTACAACTGCAGCACCTACAACTGCTGAACAAACAACTGCGGTTCCTACAACTGTGGCACCTACAACAGGAGCACCTACGACAGTAACACCTTCAACTGGTGCCCCTACAACTGCTGCACCTACAACACTAGCACCTACAACTGCTGCATCAACAGCTGTAGTGCCTACGACTGTAGCACCTACAACTGTTTCCCCTACTACAGCTTCACCAACAACCACTGCACCAACAACAGCTGCACCAACAACTGCAGCACTTACTTCTGCGGTACCTAAAAGAAGCACCTACAACAGCAGCAACTACAAATGCTACTCCTACGAAGGCAGCAAAAACTTCTATCACCCCTACAACAGGAGCACCTACAACTGCAGCCCCTACAACTGCAGCCCCTACAACTGCAGCACCTACGACTATAGCACCTACAAATGCCGTCCCTACTACAGCTGGACCAACAACTCTGGTTCCTACAACTGCAGCACCTACAACTGCTGAACAAACAACTGTGGTTCCTACAACTGCAGCAACTACAACTGCTGACAATCAACTGTGGTTCCTACAACTGCGGCACCTACAACAGGAGCACTTACGACCGTAGCACCTTCAACTGGAGCCCCTAATAAAGCTGTAACAACAACCGCTGCACCAACAACAGCAGCACATACAACTGCGACACTCACAACAGCAGCAGCAACTACAATTGCACCTACAACAGCTGCACCTACAACTGCAGCCCCTACTACAGCTTCACCGACAACTGTGGTTCCTACAACTGCAGCACCTACAACAGAAGCACCTACAACTGATGTTCCTACAACAGCAGCACCAACTACTATCGCCCCTACAACAGGAGCACCTACAACTGCAGCCCTTACAACTGCAGCACCTACAACACTAGTACCTACAACTGCTGTGCCAACAACTGCAGCACCTACAACTGTAGCACCTACAACTGCAGCCTCTACTAGAGCTGGACCAACAACTCTGGTTCCTACAACTGCAGCACATACATCTGCTGCACCTACAACTCCGGTTCCTACAACTGCAGCAACTACAACTGCTGAACAAACAACTGCAGTTCCTACAATTGCGGCACCTACAACAGCAGCACCTACAACTGATGTTCCTACGACATTAGCGGCAACTACTATCACCCCTACAACAGCTGCACAAACAACTAACGCACCTACTTCTGCCACGCCTACAACTGTAGCCCCGACAACTGCAGCACCTACAACACTAAAACCTACAACCGCTGCACCAACAACTGCAGTACCTACGACTGTAGCACCTACAACTGCAGCCCATACTACAGCTTCACCAACAACCACTGCACCAACAACTGCGGTTCCAACAACTGCAGCACCTACAACTGATGTTCCTACGACAGCTGCACCAACAACTGCAGCACTTACTTCTGCGGTACCTACAACAGGAGCACCTACAACTGCTACTCCTTCGACAGCAGCACCTACAACTTTGGCTGCTACAACAATAGCAACAACTGCTATCGCACATACAACAGCTGCACCAACAACTGCGGATCCTACAACTGCAGCACCTACAACTTCAGCCCATACTACAGCTTCACCAACAACCACTGTACCAACAACTGCGGCTCCTACGACAACAGCACCAACTACTATCGCCTCTACAACAGCTGCACCAACAACTGCAGCACTTACTTCACCAGTACCTACAACAGGAGCACCTACAACAGCTGCACCTACAACAGGAGCACCTACACCTTCAGCACCTACAACTTCTGTTCCTACAATAGTAGCAACAACTACTATCGCACCTACAACAGCTGCACCAACAACTGTAGCACCTACGACTGCAGCACCTACAACTGTAGCCCCTACAACTGCAGCTCCTACAACGCTAGCACCTACAACTGCTGCACCAACAACTGCAGTACCTACGACTGTAGCACCTACAAGTGCAGCCCTTACTACAGCTTCACCAACAACCACTGCACCAACAACTGCGGTTCCTACAACTGCAGCACCTACAACAGAAGCACATACAACTGATGTTCCTACGACAACAGCACCAACTACTATCGCCCCTACAACAGCTGCACCATCAACTGTAGCACTTACTTCTGCAGTTCCTACGACAGGAGCACCTACAACAGCAGCACCTACAACTTCTACTCCTAGGACAGCAGCAACAACTACTATCACCCCTACAACAGCTGCACAAACAACTGCAGCACCTACTTCTGCGGCACCTACAACAGGAGCACCTAGAACTGCAGCACCTACAACTTCTGATCCTACAACAGTAGCAACAACTACACCTACAACACTAGCACCTACAACAGCTGCACCAACAGCTGTAGCACCTACAACTGCAGCACCTACAACTCTAGCCCCTACAACTGCAGCACCTACAACACTTGCACCTACAACTGCTGCACCAACAGCTGCAGTACCTACGACTGTAGCACCTACAACTGCAGTCCCTACTACAGCTTCACCAACAACCACTGCACCAACAACTACGATTCTTACAACTGCATCACCTACAACAGCAGAACCTACAACTGATTTTCCTACGACAATAGCACCAACTACTATCGCCACTACAACAGCTGCACCAACAACTGCAGCACTTACTTCTACGGTACCTACTACAGCAGCACCTACAACTGCTACTCCTACGACAGCAGCAACAACTACAATCGGCCCTACAACAACTGCACAAAAAACTGCAGCACCTACTTCTGCGGCACCTACAACAGGAGCACCTACAACTTTGGTGCCTACAACTGTAGCACCTACAACTGCTGGTCCTACGACAGCTGCACCAACTACCATCGCCCCTACAACAGCTGCAACAACAACTGCAGCGCCTACATCAGCAGCACCTACAAGTGATGTTCCTACAACATCAGCCCCAACAACTATCGCCCCTACAACAGCTGCACCAACAACTGCAGCACCTACTTCTGCAGCAACTACAACAGGAGCACCTACAACTGCAGCACCTACAATCGCAGCACCTACATCTGCAGCACCTACAACACTATCACCTACAACTGCTGCACCAATAACTGTAGCACCTTTGACTGTAGCACCTACAACTGCAGCCACTAATACAGCTGAACCAACAACTGCAGCACCTACAACTGCTGCACGTACAACTGCAGCACCTACTTCTGCAGCAACTACAACAGGAGCACCTACAACTGCAGCACCTACAATCGCAGCACCTACATCTGCAGCACCTACAACACTATCACCTACAACTGCTGCACCAACAACTGTAGCACCTTTGACTGTAGCACCTACAACTATAGCCCCTACTAAAGCTGCGCCAACAACCGCTGCCCCAACAACTGTGGTTCCTACAATAGCTTCACCTACAACTGCTGCTCCTACAACAGCAGCAACAACTGCTATCGCTCCTACAACAGATGCACCAACAACTGCAGCACCTACAACTGATGTTCCTACGACAGCAGCAAAAACTACCATCGCCACAACAACCGCTGCACCAACTACTGTAGCCCCTACTACAGCTGCACCTACAACAGGAGAACATACAACAGCAGGACCTACAACTGCTGCCCCTACAACAGCAGCACCTACAACTACTGCTGCTCCGACAACAGTGCCACCTACAACTACTGCAGCACCTACAACTGCAGGCCCTATTACTGTTGCAACAACAACAGCAGCACCTACAACTACTGCTGCACTGACAACAGTGCAGCGTACAACTACTGCTAAACCTACAACTACAGCCCATACTACGGTTGCAACAACAACAGCATCACCTACAACTACTGATGCTCCAACAGCAGTGCATCCTACAACTACAGCTGCCCTTACGACAACTGCACCTACGACAGCGTCACCTATGACAGCCGCATCTACTACTGTTGCTCCAACAACATTAGCACCAACTACAGCTGCTCCAACAACGGTGCGACCTACACCTACTTCTGCACCTACGACAGCAGCACCTACTACTGTTGCAACAACAGCAGCACCTACAACTACTGCTGTTCCGACAACGATGCAACCTACAACTTCTGCTGCAGCTACAACTGCAGCAGCTACAACAGCCGCATCTACTACTGTTGCTCCAACAACGGTGCCACCTACAACTACACCATCCGCAGCAACAACAACACCTGCAGCCCCTGAACCCACTTATATTCTCTCAGCAGAATTTAAAGATGTGGCTTTTTCACCTGCCCTCACTGACTCCATCAGCGATGAATATAAAGCACTTGAAAGATCAGCTCTAAATGCGGTGAGAGCATTTCCAAAACATACATCTATTATTGATTGCATAAGCAATGTTAAAAATATGATTGAACAGAATGTGTTTGCCGAAAGAATACCTTTTTGTAAATAAAAAGATAAAATTCAGTTGACCTGTTATAATTTCATTTCGGGAAAAATGTGCTTGAAATGTACTTATGGTCTTTGAATGTTGCTTTCTTTTCACAGTGTAACAAGAAATACAGAAGCAAGTTTCCGAACACGTTTTCCCACTGCATTTTGAAAAACTTCAGGTAAATGAAAAATCAAACAGTGCTTTTCTGATCTAATTCGATATGAATGACTGAGAACTTAAAATTGGTAACTTCCAATCGAGATGGAATCATAACCAAATATTTAAAAAAGAAACACGATCATCCCATATGATAATATAACACTTCTTCCTCTCTTTTCTATGATTCAGTGCCTTAAATCAACCAAAAGACAACGAAACTCAAGCAACTGTGGGGGTTGTGTTCCATGGGACTACTGCCATCGCAGATCTCCCACAGAATGATGTTGTTGCTCAAACCTTAGTAGAAGCTCTGAATAATTCCACCAATAGTCCTAACCTGAGCATAAATCCTGCTTCCGTGAAAGTGTTAGGTAAGTTAACACATCACAATGAATCGTCCTTTCTGATCAGTGAATTTAACATGTGGTTTGTACTAACATATCCTTTTCAATATGAATTTGTTTCACAGCAAGTCCAGTTCCAGATCAGATTACAACTGCTCCACCTACGACCACACCATCCGCAGCAACAACAACACCTGCAGCCCCTGAACCCACTTATATTCTCTCAGGAGAATTTAAAGGACTGGCTTTTTCACCTGCCCTCACTGACTCTAACACCGATGAATACAAAGCACTTGAAACAGCAGCTCTAAATGCGGTGAGAGCATTTTCAAAATAAACATCTGCTATTGATTGCAGAAGCAATGTGAAAAAGATGATTGAACAGAATGTGTTTGCCCAAAGAATACCTTTTTTAAATAAAAAGATGAATTCAGTTGACCTGGTGTAATTTCATTTGTTAAAAAATGTGCTTGAAATGTACTTATGGTCTTTAATGTTGCTTTCTTTTCACAGTGTAACAAGAAATACAGAAGCATGTTTCCAAACACGTTTTCCCACTGCATTTTGAAAAACTTCAGGTAAATGAAAATCAAACTGTGCTTCTCTGATCTAATTCGATATGAATGACTGAGAACTTAACATTGGTAACTTCCAATCGAGATGGAATCATAACCAACTATTTAAAAAAGAAACACGATCATCTAATATCATAATATAACACTTCTTCCTCTCTTTTCTATGATTCAGTGCCTTAAATCCACCAAAAGACAACGAAACTCAAGCAACTGTGGGGGGTTGTGTTCCATGGGACTACTGCCATCACAGATCTCCCACAGAATGATGTTGTTGCTCAAACCTTAGTAGAAGCTCTGAATAATTCCACCAATAGTCCTAACCTGAGCATTAATCCTGCTTCCGTGAAAGTGTTAGGTAAGTTAATACATCACAATGAATCGTCCTTTCTGATCAGTGAATTTAACATTTGGTTTGTACTAACATATCCTTTTTAATATGAATTTGTTTCACAGCAAGTCCAGTTCCAGATCAGATTACAACTGCTCCACCTACAACCACACCATCCGCAGCAACAACAACACCTGCAGCCCCTGAACCCACTTATATTCTCTCAGCAGAATTTAAAGGACTGGCTTTTTCACCTGCCCTCACTGACTCCAACAGCGATGAATACAAAGCACTTGAAACAGCAGCTCTAAATGCGGTGAGAGCATTTTCAAAATAAACATCTGTTATTGATTGCAGAAGCAATGTGAAAAAGATGATTGAACAGAATGTGTTTGCCCAAAGAATACCTTTTTTAAATAAAAAGATGAATTCAGTTGACCTGGTGTAATTTCATTTGTTAAAAAATGTGCTTGAAATGTACTTATGGTCTTTAATGTTGCTTTCTTTTCACAGTGTAACAAGAAATACAGAAGCATGTTTCCAAACACGTTTTCCCACTGCATTTTGAAAAACTTCAGGTAAATGAAAATCAAACTGTGCTTCTCTGATCTAATTCGATATGAATGACTGAGAACTTAACATTGGTAACTTCCAATCGAGATGGAATCATAACCAACTATTTAAAAAAGAAACACGATCATCCCATGTCATAGTATAACACTTCTTCCTCTCTTTTCTATGATTCAGTGCCTTAAATCCACCAAAAGACAAGGAAACTCAAGCAACTCTGGGGGTTGTCTTCCATGGGACTACTGCCATTGCAGATCTCCCACAGAATGATGTTGTTGCTCAAACCTTAGTAGAAGCTCTGAATAATTCCACCAATAGTCCTAACCTGAGCATTAATCCTGCTTCCGTGAAAGTGTTAGGTAAGTTAACACATCACAATGAATCGTCCTTTCTGATCAGTGAATTTAACATGTGGTTTGTACTAACATATCCTTTTTAATATGAATTTGTTTCACAGCAAGTCCAGTTCCAGATCAGATTACAGCTGCTCCACCTACAACCACTCCATCCGCAGCAACAACAACACCTGCAGCCCCTGAACCCACTTATATTCTCTCAGCAGAATTTAAAGAAGTGGCTTTTTCACCTGCCCTCACTGACTCCAACAGCGATGAATACAAAGCACTTGAAACAGCAGCTCTAAATGCGGTGAGAGCATTTTCAAAATAAACATCTGTTATTGATTGCAGAAGCAATGTGAAAAAGATGATTGAACAGAATGTGTTTGCCCAAAGAATACCCTTTTTTAAATAAAAAGATAAATTCAGTTGACCTGGTGTAATTTCAATTGTTGAAAAATGTGCTTGAAATGTACTTATGGTCTTTGAATGTTGCTTTCTTTTTGCAGTGCAACAAGAAATACAGAAGCATGTTTCCAAACACATTTTCCCACTGCATTTTGAAAAACTTCAGGTAAATGAAAAATCAAAGTGTGCTTCTCTGATTGAATTCTATATGAAGGGTTGAGAACTTAACATTGTTAACTTCCCATCGAGATGGAATCATAACCAATTATTTAAAAAAGAAACACGATCATCCCATGTCATAGTATAACACTTCTTCCTCTCTTTTCTATGATTCAGTGCCTTAAATCCACCAAAAGACAACACAACTCAAGCAACTGTGGGGGTTGTGTTCCATGGAACTACTGCCATTGCAGATCTCCCACAGAATGATGTTGTTGCTCAAACCTTAGTAGAAGCTCTGAATAATTACACCAATAGTCCTAACCTGAGCATTAATCCTGTTTCAGTCAAAGTATTAGGTAAGTTAACACATCACAATGAATCGTCCTTTCTGATCAGTGAATTTAACATGTGATTAGTACTAACATATCCTTTTTAATATGTATTTGTTTCACAGCAAGTCCAGTTCCAGATCAGATTACAACTGCTCCACCTACAACCACACCATCTACAGCAACAACAACACCTGCAGCCCCTGAACCCACTTATATTCTCTCAGCAGAATTTAAAGGACTGGCTTTTTCACCTGCCCTCACTGACTCCAACAGCGATGAATACAAAGCACTTGAAACAGCAGCTCTAAATGCGGTGAGAGCATTTTCAAAATAAACATCTGCTATGGATCGCAGAAGCAATGTGAAAAAGATGATTGAACAGAATGTGTTTGCCCAAAGAATACCCTTTTTTAAATAACAAGATAAATTCAGTTGACCTGTTGTAATTTCAATTGTTGAAAAATGTGCTTGAAATGTACTTATGGTCTTTGAATGTTGCTTTCTTTTTTGCAGTGCAACAAGAAATACAGAAGCATGTTTCCAAACACGTTTTCCCACTGCATTTTGAAAAACTTCAGGTAAATGAAAAATCAAAGTGTGCTTCTCTGATTGAATTCTATATGAAGGGTTGAGAACTTAACATTGTTAACTTCCCATCGAGATGGAATCATAACCAACTATTTAACAAAGAAACAGGATCATCTAATATCATAATATAACACTTCTTCCTCTCTTTTCTATGATTCAGTGCCTTAAATCCACCAAAAGACAACACAACTCAAGCAACTGTGGGGGTTGTGTTCCATGGAACTACTGCCATTGCAGATCTCCCACAGAATGATGTTGTTGCTCAAACCTTAGTAGAAGCTCTGAATAATTACACCAATAGTCCTAACCTGAGCATTAATCCTGTTTCAGTCAAAGTATTAGGTAAGTTAACACATCACAATGAATCGTCCTTTCTGATCAGTGAATTTAACATGTGGTTAGTACTAACATATTCTTTTTAATATGTATTTGTTTCACAGCAAGTCCAGTTCCAGATCAGATTACAACTGCTCCACCTACGACCACACCATCCGCAGCAACAACAACACCTGCAGCCCCTGAACCCACTTATATTCTCTCAGCAGAATTTAAAGAAGTGGCTTTTTCACCTGCCCTCACTGACTCCAACAGCGATGAATACAAAGCACTTGAAACAGCAGCTCTAAATGCGGTGAAGCATTTTCAAAATAAACATCTGTTATTGATTGCAGAAGCAATGTGAAAAGATGATTGAACAGAATGTGTTTGCCCAAGAATACCTTTTTTAAATAAAAGATAAATTCAGTTGACCTGGTGTAATTTCATTTGTTAAAAATGTGCTTGAAATGTACTTATGGTCTTTGATGTTGCTTTCTTTTTGCAGTGCAACAAGAAATACAGAAGCATGTTTCCAAACACGTTTTCCACTGCATTTTGAAAAACTTCAGGTAAATGAAAAATCAAAGTGTGCTTCTCTGATTGAATTCTATATGAAGGGTTGAGAAACTTAACATTGTTACTTCCCATCGAGATGGAATCATAACAATATTTAAAAAGAAAACACGATCATCCCAATGTCATAGTATAACACTTCTTCCTCTCTTTTCTATGATTCAGTGCCTTAAATCCACCAAAAGAACAACAAACTCAAGCAACTGTGGGGTTGTGTTCCATGGGACTACTGCCATGCAGATCTCCCACAGAATGATGTGTTGCTCAAACCTTAGTAGAAGCTCTGAATAATTCACCAATAGCTTAGACCTGAGCATTAATCCTGCTTCAGTCAAAGTATTAGGTAAGTTAACACATCACAATGAATCGTCCTTTCTGATCAGTGAATTTAACATGTGGTTAGTACTAACATATCTTTTTATATGTATTTGTTTCACAGCAAGTCCAGTTCCAGATCAGATTACACTGCTCCACCTACAACCACACCATCCAGCAACAACAACACCTGCAGCCCCTGAACCCACTTATATTCTCTCAGCTGAATTTAAAGAATGGCTTTTCACCTGCCCTCACTGACTCCAACAGCGATGAATACAAAGCACTTGAAACAGCAGCTCTAATGCGGTGAGAGCATTTTCAATAAACATCTGTTATTGATTGCAGAAGCAATGTGAAAAAGATGATTGAACAGATGTGTTTGCCCAAAGAATACCTTTTTTAAATAAAAGATGAAATTCAGTTGACCTGTGTAATTTCAATTGTTAAAAATGTGCTTGAAATGTACTTATGGTCTTTAATGTTGCTTTCTTTTCACAGTGTAACAAAATACAGAAGCATGTTTCCAAACACGTTTTCGCCACTGCATTTTGAAAAACTTCAGGTAAATGAAAATCAAACTGTGCTTCTCTGATCTAATTCGATATGAATGACTGAGAACTTAACATTGTTAACTTCCATCGAGTGGAATCATAACCAACTATTTAAAAAAAGAAACACGATCATCCCATGTCATAGTATACACTTCTTCCTCTCTTTTCTATGATTCAGTGCCTTAAATCCACCAAAAGACAACGAACACTCAAGCAACTGTGGGGGTTGTGTTCCATGGACTACTGCCATCACAGATCTCCCACAAAATGATGTTGTTTGCTCAAACCTTAGTAGAAGCTCTGATAATTCCACCAATAGTCCTAACCTGAGGATAATCCTGCTTCAGTCAAAGTATTAGGTAAGTTAACACAACACAATGAATCATCCTTTCTGATCGTTGAATTTAACTGTGGTAGTACTAACATACCTTTTTAATATGTATTGTTTCACAGCAAGTCAGTTCCAGATCAGATTACAACTGCTCCACCTACAACCACACCATCCGCAGCAACACAACACTGCAGCCCCTGAACCCACTTATATTCTCTCAGCAGAATTTAAAGAAGTGGCTTTTTCACCTGCCCTCACTGACTCCAACAGCAATGAATACAAAGCACTTGAAACAGCAGCTCTAAATGCGGTGAGAACATTTTCAAAATAAACATCTGTTATTGATCAGAGCAATGTGAAAAAGATGATTGAACAGAATGTGTTTGCCCAAAGAATACCTTTTTTAAATAAAAAGTGAAATTCAGTTGACCTGGTGTAATTTCATTTGAAAAATGTGCTGAAATGTACTTATGGTCTTTGCATGTTGCTTTCTTTTTGCAGTGCAACAAGAAATACAGAAGCATGTTTCCAAACACGTTTTCCCACTGCATTTTGAAAAACTTCAGGTAAATGAAAAATCAAAGTGTGCTTCTCTGATTGAATTCTATATGAAGGGTGAGAACTTAACATTGTTAACTTCCCATCGAGATGGAATCATAACGAACTATTAAAAAAGAAACAGGATCATCTATATCATAATATAACACTTTTCCTCTCTTTTCTATGATTCAGTGCCTTAAATCCACCAAAAGACAACGCAACTCAAGCAACTGTGGGGGTTGTGTTCCATGGGACTACTGCCATCAGATCTCCCACAGAATGATGTTGTTGCTCAAACCTTAGTAGAAGCTCTGAGTAATTCCACCAATATCCTAACCTGAGCATTAATCCTGCTCAGTCAAAGTGTTAGGTAAGTAACATAACAAATTATTTTACCATCATCATTTTGTAATACATTTGGAATAGAATGTGCCGCTCAAGCTCAGTTCATAAATAAGTCAGCAACTGAATCATTCTGAAAACCTCAACAATATTCAGTGTTTTTCAGTCCAATCCATGCATGACAGCTTTTCTCCAAACTATTTTATATTCAGTAAGAAAGCTTTTAATGAATAATCTCTTATTTACTGATAAATCGTTACTCATCATTCACTAGATAAGATAATATAATGTTTGCAAAGGCTACTTTTTGAAATCCTTTTATTATGGTTCTTATTGGTCTGTGAAACTGTAACCAAAGTGCATTTTACATCATACAAGGATAAATATATCCTTTGAGTATTGCACTAAAATGTATTCACATATTGTTAATATATTTGTTTTACAGCAAGTCCAGTGCCAGATATAATTACAACTGATGCACCAGCAACCAAACCAGCTGCAGCAGCAACAAACACAGCAGCCCCGGATCATAATTATGTTCTAGACATACAATTGATAGGAGAACCTTTTTCCCCTGCCCTCACTAACCCCAGCAGCAAGGAATACAAAGCACTTGAAAAAAGAATTTTAAATGCGGTGAGTGCATTTTCAAATCGCACAAATGTAAAATGAATTGGTTTGAACGTGAATGAACAGTCGGATGGAAAGTTTAAGGTGTCAATGAAAGCTAATCATGGCCTTTTAATGTTGCATATCTTCATCATTGCCTTTTAGAAAACTGTGCTTGAAAGCTATCTCTTCAATGTTGTTTCTTTTTGCAGTGTGGTAACATATACAGAACAAAATATCCCAAAACATTTTCCCACTGCCTTTTGAAAGCATTAAGGTAAATACATATTTGTGATTTGAGTTCTTCTCTGACTATTTATTAATATAGAGTTCAACATGTGTATCTTCTAATATTGGTAGTTAATCATACATATCAAAAGACAATATTATAATCTCATATTACTTTCCTCATTGTGTTTCTGATACAGTGCCTCAGATGTAACACGAGTTACTGAAACTCAGGCGACTTTTGAAGCTGTGTTCCATGGGAATACTTCTCAAGCAGAACTCCCAATGAATTCTGCTGTTATTAAAGACTTCGTACAAGCTGTCAGTAATTCCAACAATGCCTTCAACTTGAGCATAAATCCCGACTCAGTCACGATATTAGGTAAGTATCCACAACACAATATTTTGTCACATTCAGATCGTAAAACATATGGAAAACATTAGGTTCTTATGCTCTGTTTATAAATAAATCACCTAAATGATTCTACTTTGAAACTAAATGGAGGTAAAGATTATTGAAGATAAGCAATTAGCTTAACTACCTTCTATTTAAAAATAATAATGGAATTGTTATTAACTGCACTGTTTTTTCAAATCAGCTACTTCAAAATTTGATTATTTTACTCTGCTAAACCAATTTTTGTTTTACAGCAAGTCCAGTTCAAGATCCGATTACGACTGATGCACCAGCAACCACACCAGCTGCAGCAGCAACAAACACAGCAGCCCCGGATCATAATTATGTTCTAGACATACAATTGATAGGAGAACCTTTTTCCCCTGCCCTCACTAACACCAGCAGCAAGGAATACAAAGCACTTGAAAAAAGAATTTTAAATGCGGTGAGTGCATTTTCAAATCGCACAAATGTAAAATGAATTGGTTTGAACGTGAATGAACAATCGGATGGAAGGTTTAAGGTGTCAATGAAAGCTAATCATGGCCTTTTAATGTTGCATATCTTCATAATTGCCTTTTCGAAAACTGTGCTTGAAAGCTAATCTTTCAATGTTGTTTCTTTTTGCAGTGTGGTAACATATACAGAACAAAATATCCCAAAACATTTTCCCACTGCCTTTTGAAAGCATTAAGGTAAATACATATTTGTGATTTGAGTTCTTCTCTGACTATTTATTAATATAGAGTTCAACATGTGTATCTTCTAATATTGGTAGTTAATCATACATATCAAAAGACAATATTATAGTCTCATATTACTTTCCTCATTGTGTTTCTGATACAGTGCCTCAGATGTTACACGAGTTACTGAAACTCGGCGACTTTTGTAGCTGTGTTCCATGGGAATACTTCTCAAGCAGAACTCCCAATGAATTCTGTTGTTATTAAAGACTTCGTACTAGCTGTCAGTAATTCCAACAATGCCTTCAACTTGAGCATAAATCCCGACTCAGTCACGATATTAGGTAAGTATCCACAACACAATATTTAGTCATTGTGTAATCGCATGAGCTTCTTATGCTCTGTTTATAAATAAATCACCTAAATGATTCTACTTTGAAACTAAATGAAGGTAAAGATTATTGAAGACAACATCCAAGCATGATAATCAATTATCTTAACTACCTTGTATTTAAAAACAAAATAATAATAATAAAGGAATTGCTATTAACTGCACTGGTTTTTCAAATTAGCTACTTCAAAACTAGATTATATGACTCTGCTAAACCGATTTTTGTTTTACAGAAAGTCCAGTGACAGATCCAACTACAGCTCCCACACCTAGACCTGCTGCACCTAACACTGTTGCAGCTGCTACTACTACTACTGCTGCACCCATAACTGAAGCACTCGTTATAAAAAGGGTGATATTCAGTTCCCTTCTCACCGACTTTACAAGTGACTTGCTGAATCCATCATCTACAGCTTATATAAATCGGGCAGCGAAGATTAAAGAACAGGTACGTCTCACTCTAAGAATGATCTCTGAATATTGAATAAGGACAGCTCAAGTACACACTGTCACACTCAAAGAATAAAATAAATAAAACTCACAAAACAGTCAATATATAATATATTTTCGTACTTACATTTCCAGAATGAATTGTTGACAGAGATGTATATGACGACAAATAAATGCTCTCATATGTTCACAGTTCAATGTCTAGAGTAAAGTAAAAAGTTGTACACCTTTGTATTTTCCTCTGTTTACAAACTGTTTCCTGTTTCTGCAGCTTACACCTGTTTTTAAAAGGGAATTCCCTTCATTCAAGTTCTTGGAAGTGAAATCATTCAGGTAATTTTTCTTATGACATACCGAGTGACAGTTTATGAATAGTGGCCTAAATCTGATATTTCAAACATTAACGATTTTTTCCTCTGCAGTAATGGATCGATCGTCAACAACATGGACCTTAGCTTTTCAAGCACATCTGTTCCTAATAACAATCAGATAGCGCAGGTCTTAATGAGCGCAGCTGCAAGCGTCATCGGCTTCGACATTGAAGGCAGCTTCCTCGACCTGAATGGCATTTGTAAGTCAAACTGAGCTACTTAATCAACAGTGCAGTCAAAAGATGCACACTTGTTTAACTAAAGTTTGTTTCGTTCTTCTCCTTTCAGATTCAAGTGGAGTGAGCCATTACATCAGTCCGATCACTGCATCCTTCCTAGTACTGTTGTCATGGCTACTGTCCAGCCAATGGCCGTAGTGCCACTCACTTGAGAAATGACTCCGGTGTCTTACGTGATTTACAGATTTGGGTAATGAAATTAATGTTAATCCCCCAATAAAATATCACAATAATAATAATAATAATAATAATAATAGGCATAACAATATAACATTGGGATGTAAGGCAATAATTGCACTAATAATAATTAATCTTGCTCCAGTAAGCACTTTCCTTTAGCATTATTTTTCTTAGTGAAGGTTATTTAAATGCTTTATGTTTTAGTTTTGGAAGTAACAATTGCAGCTCCTTGTGGGCTACACTTTCCAACTCAGAACAAATGCATACTGTTTTATAAACATATTCTTTGTATGTCATAGCAATGCACTGTTAATTTTCTTATTTATACACACTATTTATTTATATAATCATGCACACTGTATTCTGTTAGATTTCCTGTTTGCAAAATAATTTCTGTCTGAAACTAACAATGACCAGAATACAAACTCTTTTAAGAAATTCATGTGTCTCTCTTTTTCTTTTTGTAAGTGTTGGTGTGTAAATCAATAATCAGGCAGGTTTAATGTAAGGCAAGGCAAGTTTATTTATATAGCACCTTTCAACACAAGGCAATTCAAAGTGCTTTACAAAAATGAAAGACATTTCATTTTTCATCGGACATTTCATCCGGTGTGAACGCGCCTAAGAAAATGGCATTTAAAAACAGTCATTACAAAGAAAAGATAATAGAATAAACATTAAAAGAAAAAATACATGAATAAAAGTTACAGTGCAGTTTAAGATATGAATAGTTCAATTGAAAGTAGCGGCAAAAAGAAAAGTCTTCAGCCTGGATTTAAAAGTAGTAAGAGTTGCAGCGGACCTGCAGTTTGTTCCAGATATTTGGAGCATAATAACTGAACGCTGCTTCTCCATGTTTAGTTCTGACTCTGGGGACAGAAAGCTGACCCGTCCCTGAAGACCTGAGAGTTCTGGATGGTTCATAATTTAGCAGTAGGTCAGAAATGTATTTTGGGCCCAAACCATTCAGTGCTTTATAAACCAGCAGCAGTATTTTGAAATCAATTCTTTGACAGACAGGAAGCCAGTGTAAAACTTCAGAACTGGAGTGATGTGATCCACTTTCTTAGTGTTAGTGAGGACTCGAGCGGCAGCGTTCTGAATTAGCTGCAGCTTTCTAATAGATGTTTTAGTGAGACCTGTGAAGACACCATTACAGTAGTCGAGTCTACTGAAGATAAAAGCATGGACAAGTTTTTCCAAATCCTGCTGTGACATTAGTCTTTTAATCCTAGATATATTCTTAAGGTGATAGTAGGCTGATTTAGTAATTGTTTTAATGTGACTGTTTGATGATCCTTCCTGCAGCCATAAAAAAGACAACAAAGAAAATCTTAGAAAATAATAGTAATGATGATCATAACAATACTATTAGTATAACTATTCATATAGTACTTATACAATTACAAAGTGCTTCTCACAATAAAAATAAAGAACATTACAATAACAACAATAAGAAATAAAAAACTAAGCATTAGAGAAGTTAAGAGAGAAGGAAATGATTAAATGGTGAAATGTTGTAAACAGTCCAACTTATAAATATGCTTTAGTAAATCTAATAGATTGAGGGATAAATTGCTGACATTCTGAGAGGCTGACTACAACAGTTAGGCTCAATGTCTCTTGATGAAGAAATATAAAGAAGCAGTTCCAATAGATGCTGTTGTAATAATCAAGTTGGAAAGGATATGATAGGTTCAGATTTCTGCCTTTTTGTGTTGGAGCACTTGATTTATTGATTGCTGACAGCATGTAGAATTTCTACAAATATAACAAAAAAGTTTTGAATGTTACAAATCCCAGTTCTCATTCATAACACTCCGTTCGATGTCTCACTATGGGATGCGCCTCAACGCGTATGCATCAGAAGCATCAATCTCATTACGCCAATCCTAATTGGCTGGTGATCTTGACGACTACGTCAGGGAATCCACCCACCCTTTAAGTAGCTTGCGCTACGTCGCAGCGTCATTCAAACACCTCTTCTCGCTTCGGAGCGCATCTCAAAAATATCAGTAGCCGGGCTAGCTTAACTGTCCACAGACTGAACCACAAGCTAACCTTCAGTCGCCGGACGCTTGACGGCTACTTTTGCTTCTCACAGGATTTGATTTATTAACACACCAGTTAATACTAAAATCTGCCCCGCCGTTTTTTCTTCCTAAATAACGGTAAGGTTTTGTTTTTTTCAAACGGTAACATACCTGTTACTGGTTTGTCCCTCCACGTCGACACCCCGGCGAGCGAGGATGGACCCTTCTCTCCCTCACACCGGAGGAGACGGAGGCTCGGAGGCTCGACTCTGCGGCTGCGGGTTCAAGATTTCGAGCACGGACTCACACCAGGTCTGCTCGTCCTGCCTTGGGCTGGAACATGCCCAGGAGGCTATCGACGCCCCCGGTTCGTGCGGACACTGTGCCCGCTTCACCACCAAGAGCCTCCGCCGACGGCTAGCGCGCCAAGCTAGCCTGTCGGGACAAGACCCCTTCATGCCTGTTGATTTGCCGGCCGGCAATCGAGGCATGGTGGCGACCGCCGCGGGAGTTGAGCCCCGCGCTGTGTCAAGCTGGGGCTCAACGGCGGCGGCAGCCGCGGGAATGGGGCCCCGCGCTGTGACAAGCTGGGGCTCCCAACTGGACCTCACCGTGGTTCCACCCGCGGAGGATGTCCTGGAGCTGGATTACGTGGAGGAAGATGAAGAGGATACCTCTGAGTTCCTCTTATCCGACTCAGACGAAGACGAAGATGACATCTTCGTCCCATCTGCTCAGGCTGCCAAGCCGGAGGCGGTGTCCGCTCCCCCAGGCGAAAGCGCGCCAACTTCGCCCCGCCTCAGCATGGACTTGCAGGCCGTGTGCCAACGCGCTGCGTCCAGGCTGGACATCCCCTGGCCTGAAGTAGCCAAGGAGACCTCCAGATCTCGCTATGAGGGGAAGAACTTGCCCCAAGCCGCGAGGATGACGAGGCAACTTCTCCCAGTCTTTCCAGAGCTGCTGGACGAGGTGTCTGTCTCGTGGAGAGACCGCCCTCGCAGCAACAATCCAGGGAGCCTCCTCTTTGGACTTTGAGGGCATGGAGAAGCTCGGCTTGCTCCGCATGCCGCCTATGGAGCCGCTTGTGGCAGCCCACCTCCAACCGCGGCTGTCTTCGGCACCTAGCAGGAACCCCACTGCCGACAAAAGCAGACCGTTTCCAGTCAGCAATGACCGAACGGGCTTACAAAGCGGCAGCTTTGTCCGTCAGGGCGCTCAATGTCTCGTCAATGCTGACCGCTTACCAGGCGGAGCTCTGTGAGGACATGACGAACAAACCTGAGCCTGCCGTGTGGGACGAAATCACAGCGATCACGGACATTTGCCTCCGTGTGCAGCGCTGTGCAGTCCAAGCCACGGGCAAATCGCTGGGGATGATGGTGGTGCAGGAGAGAGCCAGGTGGCTTAACCTGACGAACCTTCCCGGACCGGGAAAAAGAGGACGTCTTGGACATGCCAATTGTCCCCGAGGGCATATTTGGCACCGCTCTGGCTTCAATGCAGCAGCGGTGTGAGGCCAAAAAGAAGGAGGATGAGGCTCTCCAGCTTTGTCTTCCCCGAAAGGTCCAGCCGCCGCCTCCAACGGCCCCGCGACAGACCTTCACTCAGGCTGCCTCACGTCCTTCCCATTTCAAGATCCCGAAACGGCAAAAGCCACAGCCCGCCCCGGGTCTCCCGCCCAGACACGAGGCGAGGACGAGCTGGTCAAGAAAGTCCCCGGTTCCGGCAGCAGCCGCACAGGCACAGCCGGCCCAGACCTTCGGCCATCAGGTGAGGAAAAAGAAGAGAGCAGCCTGACAGCCTTCCCTCCTCTCCTCGGTGAAAGAGCTGGAAGTTCCCTGTTTTCCAGCCCAGAACGTGTTCCACACGTGTTCAATGCTCATGTGTTTCCGGGGTGCAACCACGCCCCATCTTCCCGCCGCCTCGAGTGATGTCAGAACGTCATCCTCAAGTTCGCGCCATGAGGGAGATAGACTTCACGTCAAAGACAGCAGGTTCTGCTGCTCGTTCAAGTCACACAAACACATGTCCTTGTTTTCTAATAAAACATTTTCCACTGTCGTTTCCAGGCTTAAAGCCAAGGGCGCAGTCAAAAATAATGAAAAGAAAAACAATAAAAACAATAAACAGTCAGGTGACTGCTCCACTTCTGAGAGTGGCTGTTGCCTCTCTCAGAATGCGGACGGTAACCGAGTCTGTGAACGCATCATCGCCGCGCGCATGCGCAGTGTCGACCGAGGTTGTCAGCCTGGGATACCACCGTGTTCAGACACTAGAGGGCCCCATAACACAACCAATAAAGACACAGAGAGCAAACAACAGGGAAGTGATCACATCTCCACTCGCTCTGAGAAGCGAAAGGTGGAAGGTGCTCACAAGCTCTGCTTGGGTTTTCAAAGCGATATCACGGGGCTACAGACTCCAATTCGCTGTCACCCCCCCTCACTTCTCGGGCATTGTGCATTCACAAGCCCGGGGAGAGTCGGCTCATATTCTAGAGCAGGAGATTCTCTCGCTACTAGAAAAGAAAGCCATATCCATAATACCCTCCGAACAGAGTCAGAGCGGCTTCTATTCCAAATATTTCCTCGTTCCCAAACGGGGAGGGAACGGAATTCGCCCTATCCTAGATTTAAGGGCTCTGAACAAGTATCTCAGAAAATACAAATTCCGAATGCTCACTCACACATCTCTGCTGCGTCTCGTACGTCAGGACGATTGGTTCACATCAATCGACCTGAAAGACGCGTATTTTCACATCCCATATATTATCCACACAGGAAATATCTGAGGTTCGCTTTTCAGGGTGTCTGTTACGAGTACAGAGTGCTTCCTTCGGTCTGTCTCTCAGCCCTTGTATCCTGGGCTAACCCTCATAAGGGCAAGCCCGTTACCAGGCAACGGCTCTCCCACTGGATTGTGGAAGCGATAGCTCTGGCTTATACGAGTCAGGGTTTGCAGGCACCAACGGGCCTGCGTGCTCATTCTACTCGTGGACTGGCTACATCCTGGGCTTTGTTCAAGGGTGTTTCCATCCAGGACATTTGTGCAGCAGCGAGCTGGTCTTCACCGCTCACTTTTGTCCGCTTTTACAGACTAGATGTCTCTGCTCCAAGTGTGGCCCGTGCAGTGCTGGGCCCCGTGTTGGGACAGGGTTCTACCTGTTAAGTACTGTTTTGTTTTGGTGATTTTCGAGATAAGCATGTCTAGCAATACGGGAGTCTCAATATCCCATAGTGAGACATCGAACGGAGTGTTATGAATGAGAACTATAGGTTACTAACGTAACCCCAGTTCTCAGAGTAACATGAAGTGAGATGTCTCACCAGACGGCCCTTCTTGCTGAGGCGAAGCGAGAAGAGGTGCTTATTTTGAATGACGCTGCGACGTAGCGCAAGCTACTTAAAGGGGGGTGGATTCCCTGACGTAGTCGTCAAGATCACCAGCCAATCAGGATTGGCGTAATGAGATTGATGCTTCTGATGCATACGCGTTGAGGCGCATCCCATAGTGAGACATCTCACTTCATGTTACTCTGAGAACTGGGGTTACGTTAGTAACCTATAGTTTTATTAAAATCACTAGCAATAAAGGATTTATTAAAACAGAGATAAAGCTAAAGCCGTATGTTGTTAAATTAACGTACACTGAACTGTAAAACAACTTACCACTATTTACCTATTCATCCCTGTCAGGGATCTGATTAGAAGGGTTGACTATTAGGACAGCAAAGAGGTGGAGGAGGTCCATGTCACGTACAACCATTGGTAGATATAACACCTGAAAGAAAGATTAAGGAAATAAGAAAAGACAGGAGGAAATATATCCTATTAGCTAAAAGACAATATCATATCAAGCTTCAACTTTTTTACTCTTTTCAATGTACTGTTGCAAATTAAAATAAATAGGCTAAATTCACACTCAAAAATAAATAACTGGTTGCCAAAGTGCTGTACCTCGTAGAACACGTTCCACACACAGCAGACTTATTCCGGCAATGCCCTTTGCTGCAAATCCTCTCCTCTTTCGCCACTGTTTCTTGTCGATCTCTACTGCCTCAGTCCGATAAAACAAGAATGCCCCAAAATAATCATCTTTAAAAGTTAAAAAAACGTTTACTCAACGTATATGTCTGACCCAACTAATGTATGTTTTGCATCTCCTCAACAATGTTCTGTATGGTTGAAGCAGGTAGTAAAAACCCTGCATTTCAGGTAGAATAAACAGACGTTTCTAAGAAAAAGATCACTGAAATGTTCTGACATATCCATATCATCCTCTTCTGTGCCTGCCTCGTGCCCTTGTTGGCTTAAGTCATCTGATTCAGCTGGAACAGATGCTGACTGAGAAGAAGCCGCAGCTTCTCTGTATAAGTCACTGACTGTGCTCCCTGCAAAGTGTCTAGGCTCGTTTGAGATGAGCGAGACCGACGCAGACCTGCGCAATTGCGACCGCCGTCTTGCTAGTGCATTGCATGATGGTTAGTCAATTTGTCCGACTTGCTCTGGAGCATGGATGTATAATAAGAACTGGATACAAAGTGGGAGGCGGGGGCCTCGTTCATTCCTATGAGAGTTGCTCATTGGCGCATGAAGACAAAATGGCCCAACTTTTGAGAGAGCGAAACGTCACTAAAGTATTCATATAATCATATAATCCGTTCTTATTGTGCATCCATGGGTAAAGGTAAAACTCATGTAGTACTGAACATGTCACATGAACGTGCCGTGCGGCGAATGCCGAGGAAAATAACTCTCAGAATAACGTTATTAGCACATTTTACAACTTGAGGACCGAATGTTTTTAATAAGGGCTATACAAACGTTCATACTGGGTAGTTTATTTAGTTTAAAAAAAATTATCCAACTATTTACAGACGTCTCTTTCCCAATGTTAGTCAATGGGAAAAAGTATTTCCGGGCCCAGCGACTGATACGGAAGTGTAGTACTGCCGTTTGGCCACAACGAATATTTTCCTCAGAGTCCGGCACACTTCCTGGGGGCTTGCTCTGGAGGCTCGACTGCATGAGAAGTTGAAATCTCGCGGGACAAAGACGCCTGCAGGCGGTGTCTGTCGTGCACCCTCACTACAGAGAAAAGGGTCTTTATTCCATGTACTTCCTGGTTCCCAAGAAGACAGGGGAATTCAGACCTATTCTAGATCTCTGCAGCCTGAATCGGCACATTAGTGGGGCCAGGGAAGCTAAACTGCACCTCCTCTGCCCGGTGCGTGCGCTAGCATGTTATGTGGAGTGCACGGCTGCCTTTAGACGCACTGAACAGCTGTTTGTGTGCTTTGGGGGCGGGGTGACCGGGAAAGCTCTGTCCAAGAAACGCCTGGCAGGATGGCTCTGCTAGTGCATTGCACATGCCTACGGACAGAGGGGGAGAGCCTGCCCCGCGGGGGTCTGTGCACACTCTACACGCGCTGTGGCAGCCTTATTCAACGGCGTGAGTCTAGAGGACATATGCACTGGTGAGGAGGGGGGGGGGCAACGTAGTGTGCACTGGGCCCATACGGGGCTGGAGAGCCCTCCACACTATAGTCCACACACACTCTGCACGGGGTCAGTGTCTGAGTGTGAGGGACATGGGGCACTTGCGCTCTCCCCGTGCTCCTCACGGCCCGTCCACACGGTGCCGTGCGTTGAAGCTTCTACCCATTCACTTTGAATGGGGTGACGTCACGCTTTGCCGAACTGCATTGTGGGAGCGTTGCTTTGCTTTGCTCGCGTTGCTCGCTTCAAAAGTTGAGCAATGTTCAACTTTTGAAGCTTCGGCGGAAGCGTCAGCCAATCAAATCATATCCCAGTACAAGCTTTAGCCAATCAAACCGCGTGCTTGTGTGTCCGGGGCGGGAGATTCATGTGATTGGTTGTTGGTCGAGCTTCAGACACGCCCGCCTGCAAGCTTCAACGCATGCCTTTGTGTGGACGCTGCGTTAGGGACTAGGGAGAGGTGGTGCACAGTGAGCCCATACGGGGCTGGGGACTCTCTCCGTCTGCCTATGGGCGGGGGGGGGAGCCCTCAGCACTGTTTACCGAGCACACTTTTTGCGAGGTAAGCGCGTCGGAGTGTGCTCTGTCAGCTGCGGCCCAGACTTCTCCACGGTCACAACCGAGGTAAAGGAGGGTGCGGCGCAGCGGCTGCTAACCAGAAAGCCGGTCAGGGGCAGTGGGGTGGAGGGGTTGTTGGACGACAGCACGTGTATACATCGGGGCTCCTGTGAGAGATATAACGAGGGGTTACATATGGTAACCCTTGTTATATAAGCACAGGCAGAGCCCTCTACTCGGGGCCCTGTCGGTCCTATGCCGCTCGCTGAAGAGAGGTGTAGGATCACAGTCAGGAGGCGAGGCCTCCTTTTATATAAGCATTCACCTACTGAGATTTCTATAGACGTAGCCGGCCTTGGGGCGGGCCTACCTGAATGCGCGCGCATCTCACTGTATAAAAGGAGGCCTCGGCCATCATCCCTTTCTCTTCAGCGAGGGCAACAACTGAAGCAGAGATAAGACGTTTGAAAGAAGAAGAAAGAGTTATCATACCTCCAGGGAGTCGCCACTGCTAGAGACCCGGGCCTGTCCTTCGTGCCCTGGCTTAAATAGCGGGCGCCGATCCCCACCACCTCTGCTTCGAGTGTTTGGGGGACCAGGATATGGCCGAGGCGGTGCCATTCACGTTCGCCATTCCTTCCGGGTCCGGCGTTCATGGAAGTCCACTGCCCAGGGCTGTAGTCTCCCTGGATGATGATCATGCGGTGGGTGTGTGGGCTACTCGCTCATTGCTAGAGATGCCCCCGCCTCACCAGGTCAGAGCGATTATTGGGCCGCAAGGCCGAATAAGTAGCTTGGTCCACGGGCCTTGCCCCAGGCCCGGTTCCCCCGGGGACCGGTGCTCGGTGGCTTCACATCATATAGGGTCGACCCTACTTCATCACAGGTCACCGCCGCTGCCTGCCGTGTGATGTCCCTGGGGGATCACGCCACATGGCACTTTCCAAAGAGGACCGTGTTGATCTCCTGGGAGCCCCCGTGTTTACGGAAGGGCTCTTTGGATCGATCTCCTTGCTCACGGGATAAAGAGTAATCGCAGCATGGCTGCTTCTTGCCCATCCCCAGAGTTAGGAACACTGTCCTACACTTCCCCCCCCTGCTGTAAACCCCAGTATAGGGAGCCAGCAGGTGGGCGTGTGCACATGAGTGGAATAATAATAATACGTGGGCACGCGACCCTCGTAAGAGTGGTCGCGGTGCGTTCAGGGACCTCCGCAGGAGAACGGTGGGTTACGTTTGTAAACTCTAGTTCTAGAGTGATGTGTGTGTGGAAAAATGCATTCAGTAAAAACGATTGCATTTATCCCAGAGTAAGAGTCATCTCTCTCCACAATTCCACTTTCCCCCATAATGTATGTTTCAAAGAGACGGCATTGTGACGCGTGCTCCACCTGTTCGGCCCATCCCGTGGAACCGGCGTGCCGGCAATCACGGGGACGGGCTGCCCAACCTCGGCAGGCTCCGCAGCAGCAGAGAGCGGCCGGGTGGGGTGCTCCGTCTTCACGGAGCTGACTGGCGGGGGGAGAAAATCTCTCCGCCCGGGACGAGAAGGCGAATCCCGCCTCCCCCCTGTATAATGCACAGATCACTACATTTCTAATAAGAATTAGGTTGATCTGTATCCAAATCTATGTGTCTTTTGTTTCCACAAATGCTACACTTCCACACAATGTTAACCGTACAAATTCCCCATACGCTGCCCCAGCTGTAGCTCCTGTAAAGGAGGTGGCTAGGGAGCAGATGAGAGGGATGAATCGCAGGGAGTGCTATCTAAAGGAAAGCGCTATGCGGGTTGAGGGGCATTATGGCCGGCGTATTACTGTCAGAGAACACACTACGCCTAGAGCAAAGACTCTAGTTAATGCAGTTTACCGTAGTGGTAAGGGCTGCATTATGGCGGAGCCCGCACTCACACAAGAGCGCGCGGCGGTGCGTTCAGGGACCTCAGTAGAACACACTACGCCTATAAAGACTCCGATTAATGCAGTTTGCCGTAGTGGTGAAAACAGCAGCCGGCGCAACACCCACTGTGCCCTGTGGTTCTCCATGGCTCTGAGCGACGACCCGCCCTTGGGGGTGGACACGTTTGCACACGAGCCATGGCCAAGGAAGCTGCTATACGCCTTTCCTCCGCTGCGTCTCATTCTCCCTCTCCTGGGGAGAATGAGACGAAAACGTCTGTCAGTCATCCTAGTGGCTCCGGACAACGCCGGGGCGCCGTGGTACTCAGAGATGACACAGATGAAGGTGGGCCAGCCCTGGGCGTTTCCCCAGTTCTGGGGGGCGATGTCTCAAGAGGCAGGTGCAATCGGGGCGTTACCCACTCTCGGCCAACCTCTCCAGGCTTGGCTCCTGAGAGGGACAGGCTGAGACAGGGTGGATTGTCTGACAGTGTTATTCAGTCTATCCAGGCAGCTAGAGCTGGATCCACCACAGCCTATGAGAGGCCAAAGTGGCTAGGATTCCAGCGATGGTGTGAGGAGCGGGGAATAGAGCCCCTATCTTGTGAGTTGGGCTCTATTTTATCCTTCTTACAGTTACTGGTGGACAGAGGGCTTGCACATTCCACAGTGGAAGTGTATGCAGCAGCCATCTCGTCCTGCCATGAGGGATTTGGCGGCAGGTCAGCCTTTAGTCAGCCACTGATGTCGTGGTTTTTACAGGGGGTCAGAAGGCTGCGCCCAGTAGTGCACGCCTCCACCCCGCAGTGGGACCTGCCCCTGGTGCTCGAGGCTCTGGTCTCAGAACCATTTGAGCCTCTGGAGCTCTCCTCTCTAAAAGCACTGTCGTGGAAGACAGCTTTGCTTCTTGCCTTAACGTCAGCCAAAAGAGTGTCTGAGTTAACCGCTCTGTCGGTGCACCCGAGCTGCTTGCTGATTCGGGGGGACCGGAGCGGCGCGACACTCAGACCGAACCCCTCCTTTGTGCCCAAGAGCCTAAGGAGTGCGTTCAGGTCGAGGGCTATTCAGATGAGGGGGTTTTAGTCTTCCCCCCCATGGTGGGGCCAGGGAAGCTAAACTGCACCTCCTCTTCCCGGTGCGTGCGCTAGCATGTTATGTGGAGCGCACGGCTGCCCTTAGACGCACCGAACAGCTGTTCGTGTGCGTCGGGGGCGGGGTGATCGGGAAAGCTCTGTCCAAGAAACGCCTGGCAGGCTGACTCTGCGAGTGCATTGCACATGCCTACGGACAGGCGGGGAGAGCCTGCCCCTTGGGGATTCGTGCGCACTCCACACGGGCTGTAGCTGTGTCAACAGCCTTATTCAACGGTGTGAGTGTGGAGGATATATGCACAGCGGCGTCTTGGTCAACGCCAGGCCCCAACATAAAGTTTTATCTCTTGGACATGTCTGGCTGTTTCTCCTTGTCTGTGCTTGCTGGGGCAACACAGGACTGGTGAGGAGAGGGGGGGCTGTGGGTCAGTAGGCATCTGACCCCCTCCCCGGACGTAATGCGCCTTCGCCTTTCCCGGGCCCTCTGAGGGGTCCCGGGATGGGCGAGGTGCGCACTGGCCCATTACGGGGCGGGCATGGGCACTTGCACTCTCCCTGTGATCCTTAGGGACTCAGAGAGGTAGGTGCACAGTGAGGCCCATACAGGGCTGGGGATTCTCCCCATCTGCCTATGGGGGAGGGGGGGGGGGGGGCCCTCAGCACTGTTTTTTGAGCAGACTTTCTGCGAGGCAAGCGCAGCAGAGTGTGCTCTGTCAGCCGTAGCCCAGACTTCTCCACGGTCACAACGGGGTAAAGGAGAATGGGCAGCAGCTGCTGACCAGAAAAGCCGGTCAGGGGCAGT
The DNA here is from genome assembly GCA_031216635.1 of Dissostichus eleginoides. Classification (NCBI taxonomy): domain Eukaryota; kingdom Metazoa; phylum Chordata; class Actinopteri; order Perciformes; family Nototheniidae; genus Dissostichus; species Dissostichus eleginoides. Next base: position 12,335,392 of record CM062286.1, on the reverse strand, counting down.
AGGGTGGAATGGTATTGTTGGACGACAGTGCGCGTATACATCAGGGCTCCAACCACTGTACCCATAGAGTCCAGTAGAGGGCGGAGCCTGTGAGAGATATAATGCCGGGTTACGTATTGTAACCCTTGTTATATTAACACAGGCGGGGCCCTCTACTCAGGTCACTGTCTGTCCTATTCCGCTCGCTGAAGAGAGGTGTAGGATGATAGTCAGGAGGCGAGGCCTCCTTTGATACGGTGAGATGCGTTTCATGAGCTGATAATCATTTGAAGTTCCCTCTGTGTTGAAGCACATTTTTTTGGAAGTCAAATCTGATATGATTATTTCAGCTACAGTAAATAGTGTTGAATACAATCATTGCTGCGACTGTTGGATAAACAAACCATTGAAACTGATTCTACATCATTTCTATCATGCTGTTTTGATGTGATGTATTGTCATGCATTACATCAGCCACCAGGAGTCAGTCTCTACTTTTGGACTATGAAAGCGGTTTATAGCCACTCCCCACATGAATTCAGTGCAGCGTGTGTACAGTTGAGGCTTTGTGTTGGTGAATAGATGCTGTTGCACCCATTACCATGGTTACATTTTATTTTTTTTATATTTTGAACACTAGATGGCGTAATGGGGCAACAGCATATCATTGATCTCCCAGGTACAGGTGTGTGGTTTGGGACTGGGAAGAGCAAACTGTTTTGTGAGCGTGAAGCTGTGCACAAGCTGTTTTTCTTGATTGATTTTTGAAAAACAAAACTCTGGCAGCAGGAAGTATAAAAGAGGGAGACGATGCAAGCAGACATCTGATATTCAGTGTAGAGAGGTAATCACCAGTAATGTTGTTTACTGATATTAAATGTATTGTACTTTATGAGTTGCATTTGGCAAATGAACAATGTCACTGCTCCTGTGGCTCTCATCTCCCAAAGCTGGTTCATTTTTAAACATCATAGCACAAGTGCAAGTAGCACGCTGTTGTGGGCGGGGGGGGGTGGGGTTATTCAGGATATTATTATATATTGTTAAAAGAGATAGAGAACCGACAACCACACCTGGAAATAGGCTTAAAATGGCAATGCTGTACCTACCAATAACTTTAAGTTCACAGGTTCACTAAAGAGGCCATACAGTATTATGCACATTTCTCAGGTTTATATTTGTATTCTGTGCCTCTACTGTCACATGTTTACTTTCTTTAATGTTCCAAAGGTGCTTTTTTTTATTTTTAGAATTCTGAGTTTTGTATAGTGATATCATTATGTTAAGGACGCAAACAAAGGGATCCAATGGAGGCGTTTCAGGCAGGGGGGGGAGAGTGTGTGGGAGAGAAACTTTGGGATTTAAGCCTTTGCAGGCCTTACACAAAAACCTAAAAGTAACATACTACAGGAAAGGGAAAACCCCAAAAAGCATACAATGGCCTCTTTAACTGAGGGACAGAGAAGTGTTTCAAAATATAAATGTATTTTTATTAAATGTATTTACAGGTCAATAAAAAGTTGCCGAATGATGAGCTTAATAAAACACATGAACTGGAAGTATTCAGCTAAAATTATCTTTATGACAAAAATAAATTTTAAATATATACTTAAAATCTAATACTAAGTTTATGTATGAGAAAACAAAACAGAATCTATAGTGGGCTGAGGCAATAACATGGGGAGGCAGGCTAAATTGATTAAGACGCGACCTTGAATCTATTTGTATTTGTTTGTCATAACCTACCGTCATGCAGATGAATTTCCATCAAGATTCACAGTTGGTTTGCACCAGAAACCTGTTTTGCAAGACAAAAGAGGGAGAATCTCGTGAAACTGAGCCAGGGCGGCTGTGGCTTGGGAGTAAACGATTTTGTTTCCCAATCAAGAGTCGGTTAATCAATCCCCAACATGTCAAAGTGTCCTTGGGCAAGATACTTAACCCCAAATTGCTTCCCATAGTATTGCTGTGTGTGAGTGTGTAGGATGTTAAATCACTCCTGATGGCACCCTGTATGGCAGCCTCTGCCTTTGAATTAATTAATGTTAATGGGGCCCAAAATGCAACCACTTTGTCATTTGTCCTAATTAAAATGCGGGTGATAATGTTCAACGTTTATTATGAATATTTTGTGTATGGCCAAAAGCCTTGTCAAAGTGATCTTGAAATGTCATTACCAATTTCTAATCAATTAATTCCTCTATCCAAGTGGACATTTTCCTTATAACTGCATTAACCTTGTTCTGTTTATTTGAATTGGTGGTTTAGGGCATTTGATAATTAACTCGTCCTAAACCAGGCAAACAATATTCTGCCATTCAATTATTTGTTAAGTTGGTCAAATAGGTAAGGCCCTAACAACCAGATGTTGTGGTGGTGACATAACTGTCATGGTCCTAAGCTTAATTAAAGATGGTTTCCTATTTAAAAAAATACAAAAGGCCTTCATGTTATTCATTCATTCATATTGATTGTGAATTAATTTATTAATAATACACAGTATAAGATGTCTGTATAGACATATATTTTTAGGCTTAAAGTTTCAGGGAAAATGTAAATTAGGCCCACGTAACTCACATTAATCATGACGCTTCCCAATTAACAGCGTCAGATGGAAATGAATTGAAACGATGATAAAAAAATATATAATTCAAAAATGTGTTTCTTGCTGATAAACTCTCAGCCTTGATGACATTACACAATAGTTCAAATTCTCCTTACTGGTTTCCCATTATAGTTTCTGAACTTTTAAATATAATAAAACAGATATTAAAGTAGGTATGGTTTACAAAAAGGTTTTATATTTAAGTGACAAATGTTATTAAACTAAATTGTATGACAATTAAAAATCTAAACATTCTACTGACACTTAGCTGAAAACAAATAATTATCCATTCATCATTTATTAAATACAACAACATCATTCTGGATCATGCTGAATTTATGAATTGATACTTAAGAATATGTCAAGTAGTTTTTTTATCTTGCATTTCTTACTGCTCCTTCAACACGTCACTATCAATCCATATGTGTTCGTCATAACCTACCATTACACTAGTACAAAGTCCTTCAACCTTCCCATTGTTGGAATGCACAAGGAACTTTTTAAAACAAAACACGCAAAAGAAAGTGTGTGATATAAAACTGAGCGAAGATGCTGACAGAGTGATAGTTGACATTGGGTGTTGTTTATCATGAGGTGTAACAGTGCTTGTATGCCTTAGCCAACTACACAAGTTTTAGTTTACATCCATGTCCGTCCAAAATGTAATGATTTAAAAACGAAATTCCCATGATTTTTTTCTGGTATGGCAAAAAACCTGTCTCAGTGACTTTGACCCTTGAGTAGCAAAGTGAACGTTTGTGCCAAAACCTCTGTATCAAGGTATGGTATTTTTAAGAAGAGGTTTTTATCACATTTACCTTAAAGTGCTTGTGACACCATCCCACCTATTGTTGTGCAATGCAATGTTGGGCTACTAGTCATCTCGAACCATCAGTTTAAAAATGAATTTGCGATACCGTATTGATAAATATCAATAATTTCGAATATCTCGTGAAAAGTCCATCACTCAGTGTCCTTTTTCGGGACGAAGGCGGAAGTGCGTCACAAAGGGCCATATTTATTCTGCTCCCATTGAGCCAGACAGGGACAGAAGGGATTTGTCACGCGTAGAGATTGTCGATGATGCGTTGTGTCTGGCTGTTCCAATACAGCAAATGAGGAACTTAACATCAGCATACATAGCTTTCCAACGGATGTCAAGCGTCAGCGCACATGGGAGAAAAACGTGCAGAACACAAGGGCTGGCTGGTCTGTGATGAACCCCACATCGACCTACATATGCAGCGCCCACTTTCTGGCCGAGAATTTCGAGGAAAGGCCTTTGTTGATGGCTGAAACTGGGATTGATTTTTCGCGAAGACGGATTCTGAAGCCGTCAGCAGTGCCTACTCTCTTTCCCACGCCTTCCCAAATCCGTAAAGGCCCCAAAGACGTCGCCAACCCCCCAGCTAAACGCCCCCGAAGTGTCTACTTCAAGCAACAAGAGAAAACTCAGGTAAGAACAACAACCTTTAAACGTGATGTGTTTTTTAGGATACTCTGTGTGTGTTTGTGTGTGTTTGTGTGTGCGCGAGGGAGGGAAAGAGTCGGGGGGGTTGTCGTCTCCACTGTCCGACTCGGAGTTAATTTCATCCGATTCAGAGGCATATGGTTCGAATCTGTAGGGCATATAGTCAATATCGTCTACGAGGCTATCACTATCAGATGCTTCATCCTCATATGAGCTCTCAGACACATTCAAAATTAAACTACAATCGCTGTCGGAGCTTGCTGCTGTGTGCGCCATCGTTTGTTTGCATACAGATACTGGACTCCGGAAGCGTTCGTCTTCCCTCTGTGACGCGGCACACCTTTTCGCGGGAGTTTAAGAATCCCAGAGCAGACCCAGAGAAGATCCAGAATATGGTCACATTGAAGGGCAGATTAACGGTTATCAAAGTACACATTTTCAAAAATCACTTCAGTAACGGTTTCAAGGGGACATTATTTACTGAAATTAATGGTTTGGATGATGGGGGAAAACCGTGTCACAAGCACTTTAAAGGACTTTAAATCATAGCCTACTGTACAACAAAGACAGATTTGTCTTAGAGACAGGTTGATGGTTAAGAAGAAGACATTTTTGTTAGTTGGGGGAGGTGTATATGAGAAAAACTGTCTAAATTGATAATTGGTGTTACAGCAGTTTGTAATATTCTGATGGTTGAAGAATACTCTGTACCGCTTTGGGGCAGGAGGTGGTTGATTTTGTCGACTATCATTTTATCATTAAAAACCACCACACAATAAAAGGCTCAATAGAGCTGTTGCTCTCTTTTATTGCTGATAAGAAACCTGGAATGTCCTTTTTCTCTTCTATGAATAATGAGTAATAAGCTGCTCTCGCATTACGGGTCAGGCGCAGTCACAACGTATTTGATTCGCATAACAAAAGAAAGGAGTTAAACTTCGGTAATATACAGACAGGTTGACTGCTGAAATGATGTACCCTGTAATTGCGCTTTGTTATTGCTTTAAGGTGTAACAACATTTCGGAAAAATGTCTGATCTATAAATAACGTCACTAGCAATTACATATCTGAACACGTTTAGCTGGCTTTACATTGTGGCCCTCTGAAAAACAAGCAAGCTGGAGACAGATGTGATGTCAGACAAATTGAAGGTTTTATTTAAAAGGCTTGGCCAAGAAGTAAAGGAAGATGAAGAATACAATCAAATACAATTGTGCAGTCACATTGTATGTCAACATCCATTCTCAAGCAAAGATATTATCTGTCTCTATTTACCCTTGACGCCAAGAAATCCTTTATCTAAAAATGAGACAATTCAATGACTCGTCATATGTTAGAACAATCTTAGCAAGACATCGTTTAATCACTGTCTACGACTTTTCAAACGCCTTTATCTCACACATCATATAGAAAAGGTTAGTCTTAATTTATTTGTTTTCGGCAGATAGCTTTGCATGTCTTTGTTATGTGACTATATTAGGGAGAGAATGACCTGACAAAAGGAGAGATATGCCAGGTCATAAAACTTTGGCAGTTCACAGGAGACAAAATGCCACCCATCCAACTACCAGTCCACACCACCTATTTTTGGTCCAATTGGGCCTTGAACCAGTGACCCTTCGGTTCCCAAAGCAATTCCCTACAGACTGAGCAGCTGCCGCCCAATACATAATAAAAGATAGAAATTAGGTCAAAAATCCCCCAAGCATATTTATTTGATGTGAATGAGCCAGGTTATTAGAGTATAGTTTACATATACTTATTATTATTTATATTGTGATCACATCTAGATAAACAAGTCAAGACATGAATATTATTTTGGCGGGTGGTATAAAGGAAAGTAGTGAAAATCAGAGCATGATTGTGGTTGTAGATACATTCAGCGAGCAATAACTCACCCTCGAGATTGCATAGAGGGGAAACCACATCTAAGAACATAATATCTCAACAGAATACATGTAAAAACTGGGTGGAGCAGGTTCAATCAATGTCGCCATTTGTCCAGCCAATCACGAGACTCTACTGTATTTTAATTCCTATGTGTACCAAGCAATTTACAAGTTTACTTCTATATATAACAATGTAATTTCCAATATTCAATCCATATTTTGTAAATAATTCTGTAAGCCCATTTCTTTATTTTTGTTTTCTTGCATTTCTTCCTCCATTAACACGTCACTTACCATCTATATTTATTTGTTGGTCGTGGCGTACCTTCACACTTCACTCAACATTCACACATGTCGAATGCACCAACAACCTGTTTTGCAAAAAAAAGAAAAGAAGGGAGTATCCGATGATAATGAGCCAAGAGTGCAGTGATGGCTGGCCAGTAAAATAATAATAATACAAGTAAATATAAACTTAATTCACATCGCACCTTTCAAATAAAACAGAACACAATTGAATACAGAGAAGGACATGAACTAAAAACCTTATAAAACATAAATACAGTAAAACAAACAACATAAATCAAATCACCTAAAGGCCATTCTAAAAAAGTGCACAGAAATTACTTTTTTTTTACTTTCAATGTCAAACAAAATACTTTGGATGTATCCCCTGCCCTCTTCTCCTGTTCAATCACCTCACTCCCTTCACATGAGCTTCTCCGCCCAGCTTTTCACCTGCAATTTATCCCCTAATCAGATTCATTTGTTTTCCTTTCCTGCAGTTCCCTGTGTGTCCACCTGCCCTAGTCTTCATGACATGACAATAATGTAAAAAGTGAATCATATTGTCCTTACTGGTTTTCTAATGTACTTCCATACTTTGGACATAATCATATAACTGACATTCAAGTATGTGTGTGGTTTAAAAAAAGGTTTAGAATTTTAAGTGACAATTTTTTAAATAAAGGATATATATTCTCTGGACTTTGAGGGGAAACAAATCATGTCTATTGATAATTTATTAAATAAAATATCATAATGGATCATAATTTTTACCGCTCCTTTCACACGTCAGTATCAATCCATATTTGTTTGTCATAACCTCCTATTACGTAGTCGAACTTCGTTCAACCTTCCCATTGATGGAATGCACCAGCTACTTGCCCATCACAAAAGAAGGGATTGTGACATAAAACTGAGCAAAGATGCTGACAGAATGATTGTTCATATTGGGTGTTGTTCATAATGACGTGTTACCTTGTTTGTATACCTCGATGTGTTCAGCACATGACACCCTCTCTCTGTAGAACCTTGCAGCGGACAAATAACAACTCTGGGGATGATGCCCGGGATGCTGAGTTAATATCATGGTAGTGCATGCAGATAAAGTGCATATAAAGAGAAGTAAAAGATGAGAGGTAAAAGGTGAAATTCCCCCAACAGTCTTAGCTTATAGCATCATAACTAGGGGTTGATACAAGCCTGAGCAAGACCTATCTATAAGCTTTATTAAAAAGGAAAGTCTTAAGCCTATTTTACTTCTAGGAAACACTAATAACCCAGCATTATTGGACCACAATTAAGTAATGGTTTGGTTTTATTTGGCTTGATTGATATAATTGAGTATCATCCACACTTCAAACAATAAATGTTTGAAGTGGAATGATTCATTATAATATTCCCTAACTTTGTTATGAATGAAGGATTCATCGTTGACATGTACAAACTAAGACCATTGAGATGAATAGGATATTTATTGGCTTGGTGTGGTTCCTTTTTCAACATTTCAATATTTTAGTATCTGTAATAGAATGTCGTGTTCAATAATACCAAATGCAGAACTGAGATTTAAAAAGAACAAGAAACAAGATTACAAAAGTCCTTGAATGAAAGTCCTTTGTCTGATGCAATTAGAAGGCCATTTGTGACACCCACCAGCGCTTTATCTGTGGATGAAGCATTCTATACACAGATTAAACCTCTTCAAATAAATGATTGTTTTTTTGCAAATTACACAACTGTTAAGTAACTACTTTCTCAAGGATTTTAGTGAGAAAGGGAAGGTTAGATATGTGTCTTAAATCTGCCTGACGAAAAAGAAAGATTGTTGTGGTTTCAATTAAGAAATTGTTCAAAAGTAAATACATATCAACAGTTTGATCAATTCTGGTGGTCGAAAATAACTCCGTATCAGTTTGGGGCATGAGGTGGTTAATTTAGTTTTGAAGAGCTATAATTTCACCTTTATAAAAACACATGAAGTAATTACTACTTAGTGATATAAAAGTAGAAGGCTCAATAGATCTGTGGCTCTGTGTCAGCCAGGTTTGAAAATAAACTTGGCATTGTTCTTTTTTCTGCTATTAATGATGAGTAATAAGCTGCTCTACGTAGAGCCTCCTTATATTTGTTAAACAACCAGAATGGGACGGGCGTAGTCACAACGTTGAGTTGCAGGAAAAAAGAAGGGAGTGCCATGACACTTCGGCAATAAACAGACAGATTGACAGTTGCAATGATTTACCCTGTAACTGGGCTTTGTTATTCTAAGGTGTAACAACATTTATAAAAAAATGTATGACCAATGAATCACGTCACATAAGGTCTGAAACGTTTGCAATATCACATTTGTGGAATTGACTTGATTAAAAGACACATAGAGATATATTTCAAAAACATTGAAGGCAAATAGGAAGGCATCATTTTTAACCTCATTTTGGGTAAGTACCTTTCTAAGTTTATTTCAAAGGCTGAATATCTCTCTCACTTAATCTATAATTGGAATTGTTGTGATAGTAGATTGTCTGTTCAAGAGGCAGTTTAATCTCTTTTTTGTGGAGTTTCAGCCAGCATCATCAGACCTGGAGCAAACATGGTTGCTACTGCTAACTACAGTAGCTAAAAAGCTTGTTGTATAATAATGGTCATTTCAAGAAAAAGCTATAATAAACTAAAATTAATTAATTTAATGCCTCTATTTTGGGTCAAGGGTGTGAAAACGTATTTCATTATATAATAAAAAATTCCCTGTATACACTGCTTGGAATTACTAAAAAGGTGTGGGATGAAATAATGTTGGGCGTCATTCCCAATTTTTGTGCACAAAAGTAATAGAGTACCAGAAGAAGTAATAATGGTTTTGTTGTTATTATTAGGGGTCTTAGCCACGCAGCCTCATTCTCATTATTATTAATTAATTAATATATATCTCCAATCAAAGTGTTTATTCAGCAAAAAACATTACAGAATTTGTCAATTCCATCACTTCTACTCAAAATGTTGTAAATTCTAATAAAAATAGCTTGGCTTGGACTGTAGATATTTTTTTCATTGATTACATTACTAAATGGTTCTGCATCTATGCTCAGTTGGCAACATCTTCTCAAATATTCCAAAAGACTATTTTTGGATTTAAAAAAAATCAGTTGGCAAGGTTTGAGGAAATAGCAATTTTAGGTTGTTGAGTTAAATCTCTTCAAATTTCACATACTTCAGAAATGAAAGAAATGTGCCACATTTGGATGAAAATAAATATAAAATATATTTCTGTAATGAATGATGTCATCTGCAGATTTAATCTTGTGACCAACTTAAAGGGTAATAATTCTAGTAAGTAGTAACTGTGAACGTAAAGGTTTTGAAAAGCTGTTTCTGTGAGTAAGTGTCTGTATTGTTTGATTTTATAGATTCAAAGCAAGACAAGATGGGTGTCGGCTGGATAATATCAATTTCCCTCATTTTAATAGGTAAGCAGGTTGATTTTAATCAATTTCAAGGTTCTTTATAAAATATAAAGTACATTTTAATGAACAACATAATCTGAAGTACAGGGAGAGTTGTTCAAACACACATCAGAGTGCAGTATGAACTATGGATCACTTTGTGTTAAAAAGGCTAAGAATAACCTGTGTATTATTGTTGGAATATTTTAGTTACAACAACTCCTGCTTTAGTAACTGGAACTACAACTGCAGCTCCTACCACTATGGCTCCTACAACTGCCTCACCTACAACCGGCGCTCAAACGACAGCTGCACCCACAACTGCAGCACCTACCACTATGGCTCCTACAACATTAGCACCTACGACTGGAGCCCCTAGAACAGCTGCACCTACAACAGCAGCAACCACAAAAGCAGCTCCTACCACTATTGCTCCTACAACTACAGCCCCTACAACACTTGCACCAACAACCAAGGCTCCTACGACTGCAGCACCTACCACTGTTGCTGCTACAACTGCAGCTGCTACAACAGAAGCACCTACAACGGCCAAACCTACAACAGCTGCACCAACAACGGCAGCTCCTACAACATTAGCACCTACGACTGGAGCCCCTACAACAGCTGCACCGACAACTGTTGCTGCTACAACTGCAGCACCTACAACTGCCTCACTGACAACCAGAGCTCAAACTACTGCCAAACCTACAACAGCTGCACCAACAGCTGCAGCACCTACCACTATGGCTCCGACAACATTAGCACCTACAACTGGAGCCCCTACAACAGCTGCACCGACAACTGTTGCTGCTACAACTGCAGCACCTACGACTGCCTCACCTACAACCGGCGCTCAAACTACTGCCAAACCTACAATAGCTGCACCTACGACAGCATCAACCACAACAGCAGCCCCTACCACTATTGCTCCTACAACTACAGCCCCTACAACACTTGCACCAACAACCGAGGCTCCTACGACTGCAGCACCTACAACAGCCTCACCTACAACCAGCGCTCAAACGACAGCCAAACCTACAACAGCTGCACCCACAACTGAAACACAAACAACTGCAACTCCTACGACTGCAGCAACCACAACAGCAGCCCCTACCACTGCAGCAACCACAACAGCAGCTCCTACCACTATTGCTCCTACAACTACAGCCCCTACAACACTTGCACCAACAACCAAGGCTCCTACGACTGCAGCACCTACCACTGTTGCTGCTACAACTGCAGCTGCTACAACAGAAGCACCTACCACGGCCAAACCTACAACAGCTGCATCAACAATGGCAGCTCCTACAACATTAGCACCTACGACTGGAGCCCCTACAACAGCTGCACCGACAACTGTTGCTGCTACAACTGCAGCACCTACAACTGCCTCACTCACAACCAGAGCTCAAACTACTGCCAAACCTACAACAGCTGCACCAACAGCTGCAGCTCCTACCACTATGGCTCCTACAACATTAGCACCTACGACTGGAGCCCCTACAACAGCTGCGCCCACAACTGAAGCACAAACAACTGCAACTCCTACGACTGCAGCACCTACCACTGATGGTCCAACAACTGCAGCACTTACAACAGCAGCAGCTACAACTGCCTCACCTACAACAAGAAATCCAACGACGACCGCACCTACAACTGCAGCCCCTACAACTGCCGCACCTACCACAGTCGCTCCTACAACTGCGGCTCCTACGACTGCCTCACCTACAACCGGTGCTCAAACGACAGCCAAACCTACAACAGCTGCACCTATGACAGCATCAACCACAACAGCAGCCCCTACCACTATTGCTCCTACAACTACAGCCCCTGAAACACTTGCACCAACAACCGAGGCTCCTACGACTGCAGCACCTACAACCAGCGCTCAAACGACAGCCAAACCTACAACAGCTGCACCCACAACTGCAGCTCCTACCACTATGGCTCCTACAACTGCCTCACCTACAACCGGCGCTCAAACAACAGCCAAACCTACAACAGCTGCAACCACAACTGAAGCACAAACAACTGCAACAATTAATCCCACTTCAGTCATAGTATTGGGTAAGTAAACACAAGACAATATTGTACCATCATCATTTGAAATACATTTGGAATAGAATGTGCCGCTCAAGCTCAGTTCATAAATAAGTCAGCAACTGAACTCATTCTGAAAACCTCAACAATATTCAGTGTTGTACAGTCCAATCTATGCATCACGAGCTCTACTGCAAACTATCTTATATTCAGTAAGAAAGCTTTGTAATTGAATAATCTCTTATTTACTGATACTGTATATATCGTTACTCATCATTCACTAGATAAGATAATAGAATGTTTGCAAAGACTACTTTTTGAAAGCCTTTTATTATGGTTCTTATTGGTCTGTGAAACTGTAACCAAAGTAAATTTGACATCATACAAGGATAAATATATCCTTTGAGTATTTGCATTAAAATGTATTCACATATTGTTAATATATTTGTTTTACAGCAAGTCCAGTGCCAGATATAATTACAACTGATGCACCAGCAACCACACCAGATGCAGCAGCAACAAACACAGCAGCCCCGGATCATAGTTATGTTCTAGACAATTGATAGGAGAACCTTTTTCCCCTGCCCTCACTAACCCCAGCAGCAAGGAATACAAAGCACTTGAAAAAAGAATTTTAAATGCGGTGAGTGCATTTTCAAATCACACAAATGTAAAATGAATTGGTTTGAACGTGAATGAACAGTCGGATGGAAAGTTTAAGGTGTCAATGAAAGCTAATCATGGCCTTTTAATGTTGCATATCTTCATAATTGCCTTTTAGAAAACTGTGCTTGAAAGCTAATCCTTCAATGTTGTTTCTTTTTGCAGTGTGGTAACATATACAAAACAAAATATCCCAAAACATTTTCCCACTGCCTTTTGAAAGCATTAAGGTAAATAAATATTTGTGATTTGAGTTCTTCTCTGACTATTTATTAATATAGAGTTCAACATGTGTATCTTCTAATATTGGTAGTTAATCATACATATCAAAAGACAATATTATAATCTCATATTACTTTCCTCATTGTGTTTCTGATACAGTGCCTCAAATGTAAAACGAGTTATTGAAACTCGGGCGACTTTTGAAGCTGTGTTCCATGGGAATACTTCTCAAGCAGAACTCCCAATGAATTCTGCTGTTATTAAAGACTTCGTACAAGCTGTAAACAATCCCAACAATGGCTTCAATCTGAGCATAAATTCCGCCTCAGTCACAATTAGGTAAGTATCCACAACATAATATTTTGCTTTATCAGTTTGTTAATACAATTATGTTACAAAAAGCAAATAGAGACAATAAACAGAAGATATTTTTAATGAATTGCATTATTTCTTTCTTTTTAACTTACCTAGTTTATAACCAGAAAGTCTACAAAACCAACTTTTTGAAAGCTTTTAATTATTTTTTCAATTGTTTTTTTCATCAAACAAGCAAAAGGCAATGGATGGTATAGGAACCAATACTTTTACCAAATAAATATGATCTATATATTTGTTTTTACAGGAAGTCCAGTGAAAGATCCAACTACAGCTCCCACACCTAGACCTGCTGCAACTACTACTGGAGCACTCATTATAAAAAGGGTGGTTTTCAGGTCTCTTCTAAAGAACTTTACAAGTGACTTGCTGAATCCATCATCTACAGCTTATAGAAATCGAGCTGCAACGATTAAAGAAGAGGTACGTCTCATTCTTAAATGAGCCTACTGTATATGTATACCTACTGTATATGTATATGCAGAGCTCAAGCACACATTCAAAGAACACTTACGTCTTACATTTATTATGTGTTTCCTCTGTAAACAACCTGTTTCCTGTTTCTGCAGCTTACACCGGTTTTCCAGAGTGCATTCCCTTCTTCATTTAAGTCCTTGGAAGTAGTGTCATTCAGGTAATTTGTTAAGACATGTCCGGTTACAATTTTGGAAAAGTGGCCTAAATCTGATTTTTCAAAGACGTTTTTTTTCTTACTTTGGCAGTGATGGATCGATCGTCAACACCATGGATGTTTACTTTTCGAGCACACCTGCTGATTCAGATGATTTTCTGATTGCAAGCGTTTTAATGAGCGCAGCTGCAAGCATCACCGGCTTTGACATTGAGGGGAGCTCCTCTCCGTGAATGGCCTAAGTATAGTAATGCTTAGTGCTACTTTATCCACAGTGCAGTCAAAAGGTGCACAATTGTTTAACTAATGTTTGTTCTTATCCTTATTTTCAGCTTCAAGTGGAGTAAGCCATAACATCAGTCTCATGACCGCATCCTGCCTAGCACTGTTGTCATGGCTACTGTCAAGCCAACAATGGCAGTAGTGCTGATTTCCATCATTGAAAAACGACTCTGGTGTATTAATTATTGTACAGCTTGAATACTAAGCATAACAGTATAACTTGGGATGTAGATGTAAATTATGTTCACTAAGCACTTTCCTTTAGAACTATCTTTCTTCGTGATGGTTTTTAATAATGTATTTTTTAATTATAAAGGAAAACATATAGCTCCCTGTGGGCTGCACATCCTAACACTGAACTAATGCATACCGTTTCATCATGAAATGTTCTTATTTATAAAAACTATTTATTTATACAATCTTGCACAGCTGTATTTTGTTAGTGTCCTGTTGATTGCACAATTTCTGTCTGAAATAACTTGTGACAATGACGGAAATAAAACATTTTTAAAGAAATGAATTTGTCTCTCTTGTGATGTTTTGACATTTAGGTGGCAAAATGTATCACGGTATGTTTATTGTCAGGAGCTTTAAAAATGTAAGCAAAGATGATGTTTACAGAGAATAAATCCCTGCTAAATTCTTAACTCCGGCGATACTGGTTATTTATCAGAGAGCTCAAGCACCAACTAAAATAGTTGAACTATTACAAGCCATTCAACCCTAACCCATGCAACATTCCTACTTACATTTTTAGAAGATTACAGAGACATAAAGGGGAATATATTAAAAGAAAAAACCAGATCACCATATAACATTTCACCTAATATGTTCACCTGGAGATTTGGAAACCCCACATCCCCTTAAAGAAACAAACATGCAACTTGATTCTTGAAGAGTTGTATCATAAAGTCAGCAAAAAATAGCCTTTACTGTCCTTACACTTCACTGAACAGCTGTTATTAGTTGAATAATGTCTGAATCAGAATCAGAAATACTTTAATAATCCCAGGGGGGTGGTTTTTTGTGACAGTTGTTCCCTTTTAGAATGAATAAAATAAAAGTTACATACAATAAAATATAATGTATTATAGAATATAAGAAGTAAGAATAAACTGCTTTTGTAGCAGTTTATTTATTTGTTTTCTGCTGCCTGGTCCACAAATAGAGACTGACTTTTGGTGTCTAATGCAATGCATAACAATACATCACATCAATACAGGAACATGTCGTCTCAAACACTCTCTTGTAGTGGCAATTTCTTATATTACTTTATATGGTAAAACCAAATGATGATATTATGCTGAGAAATTGTTTGGTCAGCTCAACCTACAAGCTTGTATAAAGAACTACTAAGACAACTCTGTCTGCTTTCACCAGTTTATTATTGATTACTCTCATTGTACATCTTTACAGTATTGGCGAGGTTAAAATATCCACCACAAACTTGGTGTCAGAAAGTGGGATCTCTGCAAGTTCGATTGGGGACACCCAGGGACGCTGGTTTCCTCGGATTATCCTCTACCTCGACAGAAAGTATTACGGGACGAGAGGACCAGCGCCTGAGTGAAACTGATGGACTTCACGAGATCCAACAAACTCAATTCCTCTAAAATATCCGGTGAGATGTACAATTTCTAATTGTTTAAAAGTAAAAGTAAAATAAACTCCATGACATCTGCAGTGGGTGGCTAACTGCAAAAGAGGAAACTAGCAACATCCAACGTAAATAAAGTTACGGCAATAGTTTTGTGATTTGTATGAGGAAACAAATATAAGAAAAATAGTTTTGTGATTTGTACGCGGAAACAAATATAAGATCACCGACGGGTGAGCAGTGTTTGATCGACACTTAAGGGATTTTGAAGCCAATCTAGATTTATCTAGAGATGGAGACAAAACAAAGTAAGGGGGCTGAGGCCCCAGCGGGGCCCATAGTGGATGTCATGCGAGACAAATATGGTGAAGACAGCTTATCAAAGTTGGACATATGGACGGAAATGTTCGGATTTCCAAAGGGAGGTTCTTTGAGTAAAATAAAGATCAAAGACCTAAAGGATAAATTGCAAGATTATGAGGATGGAATGAGAAAGCAAAATAAAGTTAAAGTAAAGGAGTTGGAGAAGATAGAAAGTCACAGAAAATGTTTGAAATATTGGGAGGATGAAGCAGAATGCCGTGAAAGGAGGCAGTTAGCCTCAGCGTTAAATTAAATAAAGGTGGATGATGAAAGTGAAGGAAAGAGGGAAAATAAATGTTGTCCGAAACCACACATCCATTCCACCAGACATCCACTTCTCTGTATCCTTCTCTTGCAGGCACGGGGAACCCTCTCCTCGACCCAGGATACCCTTTCCCAGAGGTGGGAGACCCACCTCAGCAACGCTTTCCTCAACGGTCTCACAGCCCCCATCTCTACATCTGTAAAAGAAACCTGCATTGGAGTGATGGATGGCGCCAGACTTGAGAAATCCGCAGGCATGCCGTTCACGCCCAACACCGCCTGAACGAAGAAAAGGTCAACGACGACAAGAAAAGACGTGACAGAAAAGAAAAAGCCCAACTGACCATGGTCCAAGCTGTTACAGGTTGGTCACACCAACCCCAAGGCGACAACCGTGGCTGAGGAGGGTTCAGAGGCAGAGTTGGTTTCAGAGGCAGAGGCAGAGGACGTGGTGGCGAAAAAAAAACACCCAAGGTGGACAAGGGAGAGGCCACCAAACCAACCAAGAAGCAAGGGAAGATGGAATCTGTTTCATCTGCCGATCCAAAGACCACTGGGTCAATGACTGTCCAAAAGCCGCATGGAACCAGAACCGGGGAAATCAACAGCAAGGGGGAACTTCAGACTGACGTGCGGAAGAGGAGGAAAGGAGGGTCCGGTCGAGCGAGACGGAACCTCTGCCTGCAGCATCAAAACAGGGAAGTGACACACACACACACATCATGCAAGCTATTGATAGATTAGAACACATGCCTGTGGTTAAAGATGGTACATATTTGAAATATGACACTGAAACAGCATTTAAGAAATTTCCCACACTTACTCTAGCAATCATGGGTGTTGATGTTACATTTTTGGTTGACTCAGGGGCCACACACTTCGTGGTAAAAATGGCAGATTTGCCAAATTGTAAATTTAGTGGTAAATGTATCCACTCAATAGGAGCGGCAGGTGTAACTATAAAGGAGAAGTTTTCAGTACCAGTCCAGTGTAGAGATAACGGTGATGACAGCCACCCATTTCCCACATCAGTCAAACACAGTTTCCTTCTGTCATCTGTCTGCCCTATACATTTACTGGGCAGAGATCTGATCCTCCGGTTTGGCCTTGACCTCATTTCTACAAATGAGGGTCTAAAAGTCAGACGACCATCCCCTACGATGGTCCAAAAACTCTCATTTGACGAGGAATTGTGGTTTGTGTATCAATGGCTTGCTACATTTCCTGATTCTCAGAAACTGTTGCGTTTGGCCCGTCAGCGTGTCCCACCACTGGCTGTGTTTATGGAAGCTCCTCATTTACATTGCACTGCTAGCATTTCTGATGATACATGCAAATACTATGATGAACAGTTTCTGTTGGAATGTGTGAATGACGAAATCATGCTTAAAACAATGTATTGGAGCTCGCTGCGCAGTGCTATTTCTGTCACACTCACACCCACACAACACAAGCTGTATCAAATCCCAGGGATGGTCCCGCACATTTCACTAGAAAGGGGCCCCACTGATAAATGGAGGGATTAATTATTGCCTATAATGATTCTCCGGTGCGCACTCCTGTTTTTCCGGTTAAAAAGATCTGTGACAAACCCCCTGACGAATGGAGATTTGTGCAGGATTTACGAGCTGTGAATGAAGCCGTACATGCACGCGCACCGCTCGTTCCAAATCCTTATCTGATTCTCTCTCAAGTTCCAGCCTCTGCAGCATTTTTCACTGTTGCAGACCTCTCAAATGCATTTTTCAGTGTCCCTGTACACAAAGACAGTCAATTTTGGTTTGCATTTGAATACGATGGCAAACCTTACACATTCACACGTTTGTGTCAAGGCTACTGCGAATCTCCTACTGTGTACAACCAAGCATTGTGTACAAGTTTGGCCTCTCTACAGGTTTCTAAATGCACCGCACTGATACAGTATGTTGATGATCTTATGATTTGCGCACCCACAGCTGAACAATGTGAAACTGACACCATTGCTCTGTTAAAACACCTCGCAGCCGAGGGCCACAAGGCCAGTTTCTCTAAACTCCAATATGTACAAAAAACAGTTACATTTTTAGGTCACATCATTTCAGGGGAGGGGAAAACGCTTTCAGATAAGCGTATTGCATCGTTGGCTGCTCTGCCAAAACTTGTCACTAAGCGACAGATGATGTCATTTTTGGGTATGTGTTCGTATTGCAGGTCATTCATTCCTAACTATTCTCCGCTCGAACAGCAACTCCGCATATCACCGGTTTGAAACCTGCAGATCGCCTTAAATGGACGCCAGAAGCCGATAAAGCCTTCATTAACATGAAGCTGGCTCTCCAATCCCCTCCGACGCTAGGTTTACCTGATCCTACCAAGCCTTTTACACAGGCAGTGGATGAACGCGATGGGTGTATGACCTCAGTTCTCCTTCAAGATCATGGGGGAAAACAGAGGCCTGTTGCCTATTTCTCCTCCTAGCTAGACCCTGTAGCTGCTGGCCTGCCAAAATGTCTCCGTGCAGTTGCTGCAGCTGAAAAAGCTCTCATCTCCTCACGTGACATTGTAGGTTATGCACCTTTGACACTGTTGGTTCCACATGCTGTTTCTCTCATCCTCTGTGAACAGAGAACATCACACCTCTCTGCTGCACGTTATCTTAGGTATCACACATGCCTGTTAGTTTTAGACATGCCTAATGTTGAAGTCAAACGCTGTACCACTCTGAACCCAGCATCTCTTATGCCTCTCCCAGAAGACGGTGACGAACATGACTGTGTTGCCGAGCTTTTTATTGTATGTACTCCCAGACCTGACTTAAAAGATGTACCCCTGACCAACCCTGACCTAATTTTGTATGTTGATGGGTCCTGCCCCTGTGGGCACTAATCGGGTGGGTTTCTCTGTTGTTTCAGATTCTGCTGTCCTCTGTTCCGGACCGCTCCCATGCCACCTCTCAGCACAAGCAGCAGAGCTCGTAGCACTCACTGAGGCCTGCACTTTTGCAAAAGACAAATCTGTAAATATCTAGCAAAATGCTTCGCAGACACAGGTTTTTCCTGGACACAAGCCCTGCCCATTGTGCTGATGTACATGAGGATGCGGAAACGAACACGGAGTCAACTCAGCCCTTTTGAGATCCTTTTTGCAGCTCCTCCACAGATTGGACTCAAGGCGCAAGGATGTCCTCTCCCCTCCACAACTTTGTGTGAGGATGCTATGTTGTCATATTGTGTTAACCTGTCATCCAATTGAGCAGATATCAGACGCCAGGTAGCGGCAGCTCTACCTAACCCTGCTACTGGTCCACTCCACCGTATCCAACCAGGCGACTACGAAGAAGTCTTGAAAATCAGACCCGTGCAGGACTCTGGCGGGGATGCAATGTAGACAGCGGAATAAACCGGAATAAACGCAGATCATCCTCTGGCTGCAGCCTTGACCGGTACTTGCTTTTGATCAAAGTCAATGACCTACGAGGTCGACATTGACATGGTCAAACCTCCTCTCAGGAACCGCAAAAAGTTTGAAAGGGGCCCTAGTATGGCGGTGCACTTTAGCCCGTTGACAGGCCACGCATGAGTCGACCCAGGACTTCACGTCCTTTTTAAGCCCCTGCCACACAAACTTCTGCGACACCAACTGTCCCGCTGTCTCAGGCTGAGAAATCCACGGAGCTGCAGCTGAGAAAAATAAGGCTGGCTGTGTGTGTGTGTGTGTGAGGAGCTCCGCGGATTGGTCCATTTGGATCGTCGTTACGTTACTTGGTTCCCGGAAGATAAAAATGGAAAAAGAAAATCTCCAACGAGGCGTTCTGGGGCAGCATAGACACGTATTTTCTGTGTTAGAGTTTTACTCGCTACAGGGTGTACTTTGAGGGTTTGTGACTTTGCAGACCGTTTACATGCATAAAAAGCTACATAACATACAAGGGGATGGGTAATAACCGGAAAAGCATGACATGGGACCTTTAAAGTGTTTCAGGAATTGTTAAAGTGTTTCGACACTTGTACATTTGTCTCAAGCTTTGTTAAAGTGTTTCACACTTTGTAATTGTCGATTGCACCTCTCAGCCACCGTAGTACGGGCATCACTATACTTAGCCTTCCCACACAAGTTAACTCCAAGGTGCTGGAAAGAAGGGTTTGGCCGATAGTCAAACCTCGTATTTGTATTTACTTGCATCTCTTCACGCTCCATTAAGATCTCACTTTGAATCTATTTTTATATGTTTATCATAACCTACTGTTACGCAGGTTGAATTTTATTCAACATTCACATAGTTGGAATGCAAGACACACAAAATAAGTTTCCCATGACACTGAGCCAGTAGCTCAGCGGCTGTGTCCTCTGCCTCTGAATGGGTGTGATTGTTGACTTATGATGTGAGCACTTTTCTATTCTATGAGTGGTGATAAAGACAACAAAAGCGCTATATAATTGCAGTCCAGTTTCCACTTCCAAGAAATGTAAAAGTCAAACCTGTGATTGGGTTTTATTCATTGCTAAGGTGTGAAAAATAATCTGAACAATTTGCAGTTAACATCCCGTTCCAAAATGTAATCACTTCATAAGTTTAGCCGAATAGAAATAAGATTGAAATGTCCACAATTAAAACAACAATATTTTGATGTGTGGCCTAAAAAGTTTCAAAGTGATCTTGAAATTTGACTACTTAATTCTAAATAATTAATTGTTGTGTCCAAGTGAACATTTATCTTTAAAAATGAATTAACCGTTTGTCTTTTGCTTTATTTGAATTTCAGTAAAAAATATATTTTGCAATATAATGTGAGCTTATCTTGAAATAAATCGTAAATCAGAAAAGAGAGATTATTTTGAAAGGATAAAGGCTTTTGATTCTCAAACCAGGCAAACCAGATTCTACCATTAAATTCATTATCAATTTGGTCGAACATGTAAGACCATTAATTGAACCAGTAAGTGAATAACCCTGTGATTTTTTATTTTTTACTCAGGCAAACCTCATTTTTTAGAATGATTTTAAACACTTGTCTAAACCTGTCTTGTGCACACTTTAAAACGGGTTTAACACACACCTGCATATAAATAACAACCTGCCCTCTATTTTTATTCTGTGAACTGTAGCTCTTCAACTGCACTCTATCCCCTCATCAGATAAATGTGAATACAATTCCTTGTTTCCTCCAGTCTTCCTCATTTGTTTCCACTTGCCATAGTCTTCATGACATGTAAATAACCAAAATATAATTCATATTCTCCTTACTGGTTTTTCCATTACACTTCTATAATTTGGGCTTGTCATTAAACTGATATAAAAGTATGGGTGTGGTTTAAAAACAAATTTAACGTGACAAACTTGTCTTCTGACAAACAATTTGCTTCAATTGTTAAATTGAAACATTCTATATATTCTGCTGACTTTAAGGTAAAAAAAAACACATATCTGTTCAACATTTAAACAAAAAAATAAAGAAATTAAATATAACAATAACATATTGGATAATGTTGAATTTATTACAGTAATTGATACTTCAGAATAATAATTGCAGTTGTTTGTTGTCAATTTCTCACTGCTCCCATAGCACGTCAATAACAATCTATATTTTTTTGTCACAACCTACAATTACACTGCTCAAACTGCCTTCAACATTCCCATGGATGGAATGCACCAGCATCGTCTTTTGCAAGACAAAGGAAGCAATACAAAGAAGGGTGTATGAAATAAAACTGAACAAAGATGCTGACAGATTGATAACCAAAATTGGGTGTGTGCCTCGGGCAACTAGACTAGTTTGCATTCATGACTGTCCAACATGTAATCTTTTCATTATATCTCCTTTTAGTTATTTGTGAACATTTTTTATTTCAAGTACACTATGAATAAAAAATGTCTGACAGTAACTTTGACCCTTGACTAACATATTCTAACCAGTTCATCCTTGATTCCAAGTGGACGTTTGTGTCAGATGTCAAGTGGATATTTGTGCCAAAAAATCAGGCAAAACCCAAGCTATCATGTTACCAAATATAGAGGCCGCAGTCACAACGTAATTGATTTGACGGATCACAGAAGGGACAATGCCAAGGCCCCTCAGGCCATCAGCAGAAACATTGACAGCTGAAATAATGTACCCTGTACTTGGGCTTTGTTCTTTTCAAGGTGTAACAACATTTCTAAAATGTATGACATGTGAACCACGTCATTAGCCATTATTCCATTCAAATATAAAGGCTCAAATAGTTGTGGAGTGTCACATAAGGCAAAAGGTTTGAAATATAACATTTGTGAAACTGGCTAGATTTAAAGATACTGGAATATTATAACACTTTAAAAGGGGGATTTATTTTTACCTAATTTTTGGTAAGTACATGTTTAAGTCTATATGTAATGCTTTATATGTCTCACACTTAACTAAAATTGTTATTGATGTGAATGTGGATTTTCTGTTCCGGAGGCAGTTTAATCTCGATCTTGTGGAGTTTCAGCCGGCATCCACAGACCTGTAGCAAACATTGTTGCTGTTGCTAACTACAGTAGCTAAAAAGTTCATTATATTGTGCTGATCATTTATAGGAAAAGGATTTAATAAACTTAACTTAATATCCTACATTGTAAGCATCGTTTCTAGGTCCAGGGTATTAATGTGAGTCATATATTTAGATATATATATATATAAATATATGCATCGATAAATATATATGTATAGATATATGTATATATATATGTATACATGTATTTATATTTATATAATATAATATTATAAATATTATATTATAAATATTATATTATACATAATATTATAATATATTTATATATATTTATATATTTGATCAATGTTTTATCTTGTTGTGATATCTTGTTTTAACAGTTACTATATAATTGTATTTAGGGTTTTTGTATTATTTCTTTACCTTGTGTGAATCTGTACTGTGTTGCTTCATTCTCACTCTCTTGCTGCTTTAACTCCTGAATTTCCCCACAGAGATAAATAAAGGGCCGTCTTATTTTATCTTATATATAATTAATCATATGAAAGTGTGATATCAAATAGTTTTAGGCTGTATACCACCAATACATGAGCATAAAAAATAAATGGGATTCTAGCAGCACCTATATTGATTTTGTTCTCATTAATGAGGTCTAACCACTCAGCTTGCTGCTAGACGCCAAACCTTTCTGTTTTCATTATTAATAATTTCGTTTTCTCTTTGGTCTATGTGTTTGTGCAGCAAAGAAAGTTAGAAATATGTGTAACTTAGTTGCACATTTTACATCCACTATTTGCTTGGCTTGGCTTGGATTATAAGTCTTTCATTTATTTAATTTATAAATTGATCTGCATCTTTTCTTGAATGGTCTGCTTTAACGATGTCAAATTGTGCCATCTTCTCTATTATATCCCCAAACAATTTTTGGAGGCATACCACATTTGATTTGCAAGAGAAAGTTTATGTATGTGAACAATTGTTTTTGAAAAAATAAAACTTAAGACTTATGAGTCTACATTTTACTAAATGAATAAAATAATTCAGATTAAAAAAAAAAATCTCGGTTATCATGATTACAAGTATTGTTATGAGTGATGTCATTGGAAGATTAAATATTGTGTACTATTAAATTGGTAATAATTCTTCTGAGTGGTTACTGAAAACAATAAACAGTTTTGATAGGCTGTTCCTGTGAGTAAGCCTCTGCATTGTTTGATTTTATAGATTCAAAGGAAGCCAGGATGGGTGTTGGCTGGGTCGTATCAATCTTCTTGATTTTAATAGGTAAGATGGGTGTGTCTGATGTAAATTGATTGCTTTAAAATGTCTTTATTGAATGGAAGAAAAAGGTTGTAAACATAAACAACATAATCGTAAGCAAATGTACGGTTGTTCTAATACAAGTCAGAGTATATTGATATATTTTATAAAACCATTAGTGAATGAAAAAGCTAAAGATCCTGTGTTTTGAAATATTATATTCTTTGGGATTTATTTGAGCTAAAACAACTTCTGCAGCACAATCAAGTGCAGCACCTACAACTGCTGCTCATACGACAAAAGCACCAACAACTGCTGTTCCTCCTACGACAGCAGCTCCAACTACCGTCGCCCCTACAACAGCTGCACCTACTACTGCTGCTCCTACAACTGCGGCACCTACAACAGCAGCACCTACAACTGCTGTTCCTACGACGGCAGCACCAACAACTGCTGTTCCTACGACAGCAGCACCAACTACCATCGCCCCTACAACAGCTGCACCTACGACTGCTGCTCCTACAACAGCGGCACTTACAACAGTAGCACCTACAACTGTTGCTCCTACAACACTAGCACCTACATCTGCTGCACCAACAACTGCAGTGCCTACGACTGTAGCACCTACAACTGTGGCTCCTACTACAGCTTCACCAAGAACCACTGCAACAACAACTGCGGTTCCTACAACAGCAGCACCTACAACTGATGTTCCTACGACAGCAGCACCAACTACTATCGCCCTTACAACAGTTGCACCAACAACTGCAGCACTTACTTCTGCGGTACCTACAACAGGAGCACCTACAACAGCAGCACCTACAACTTCTACTCCTACGACAGCAGCAACAACTACTATCGCCCCTACAACAGCTGCAAAAACAACTGCAGTACCTACTTCTGCGGCAGCTACAACAGGAGCACCTACGACTGCAGCACCTACAACTTTGGCTCCTACAACAGTAGCAACAACTGCTATCGCACCTACAACAGCTGCACCAACAACTGTAGCACCTACAACTGCAGCACCTACGACTGTAGCCCCTACAACTGCAGCACCTACCACACTAGCACCTACAACTGCTGCACCAACAACTGCGGTAACTACAACTGTAGCACCTACAACAGCTGCACCAACAACTGCTGCACCTACAACTGCGGCACATACAACACCAGGACCTACAACTGCTGTTCCTACGACAGCAGCACCAACTACAGTCGACCCTACAACGGCTGCACCTACCACTGCTGCTCCTACAACAGCGGCACCTACAACAGCAGCACCAACGGCTGCTGTTCCTACGACAGCAGCACCAACTACCGTCGCCCTTACAACAGCTGCCCCTACAACAGTGGCACTTACAACAGCAGCACCTACAACTGTTGCTCCTACAACACTAGCACCTACATCTGCTGCACCAACAACTGCAGTGCCTACGACTGTAGCACCTACAACTGTGGCCCCTACTACAGCTTCACCAACAACCACTGCAACAACAACTGCGGTTCCTACAACAGCAGCACCTACAGCTGATGTTCCTACGACAGCAGCACCAACTACTATCGCCCTTACAACAGTTGCACCAACAACTGCAGCACTTACTTCTGCGGTACCTACAACAGGAGCACCTACAACTGCAGCACCTACAACTGTAGCCCCTACAACTGTAGCCCCTACAACTGCAGCACCTACCACACTAGCACCTACAACAGCTGCACCAACAACTGCTGCACCTACGACTGCGGCACATACAACACCAGGACCTACAACTGCTGTTCCTACGACATTAGCACCAACTACCGTCGCCCCTACAACAGCTGCACCTACCACTGCTGCACCTACAACAGCAGCACCTACAACAGCTGCACCAACAACTGCTGCACCTACGACTGCGGCACATACAACACCAGGACCTACAACTGCTGTTCCTACGACATTAGCACCAACTACCGTCGCCCCTACAACAGCTGCACCTACCACTGCTGCACCTACAACAGCGGCACCTACAACAGCAGCACCAACAACTGCTATTCCTCCTACGACAGCAGCACCAACTACCGTCGCCCCTACAACAGCTGCACCTACTACTGCTGCTCCTACAACTGCGGCACCTACAACAGCAGCACCAACAACTGCTGTTCCTACGACAGCAGCACCAACTACCGTCGCCACTACAACAGCTGCACCAACAACTGCTGCACCTACAACTGCGGCATATACAACAGCAGGAGCTACAACTGCTGTTCCTACGACAGCAGCACCAACTACCGTAGCCCCTACAACAGCTGCACCTACAACTGCTGCTCCTACAACGGTGGCACCTACAACATCAGCACCAACAACTGCTGTGCCTACTACAGCAGCAACAACTACCGTCGCCCCTACAACAGCTGCACCTACGACTGCTGCACCTACAACACTAGCACCTACATCTGCTGCACCAACAACTGCAGTGCCTACGACTGTAGCACCTACAACTGTGGCCCCTACTACTGCTTCACCAACAACCACTGCAACAACAACTGCGGTTCCTACAACAGCAGCACCTACAACTGATGTTCCTACGACAGCAGCACCAACTACTATCGCCCCTACAACAGCTGCACCTACAACTGCTGCTCCTACAACGGTGGCACCTACAACAGCAGCACCAACAACTGCTGTTCCTACGACAGCAGCACCAACTACCGTCGCCCCTACAACAGCTGCCCCTACAACTGCTGCTCCTACAAAAGCGGCACTTACAACAGCGCACCTACAACTGTTGTTCCTACAACACTAGCACCTACATCTGCTGCACAAACTGCAGTGCCTACGACTGTAGCACCTACAACTGTGGCCCCTACTACAGCTTCACCAACAACCACTGCAACAACAACTGCGGTTCCTACAACAGCAGCACCTACAACTGATGTTCCTACGACAGCAGCACCTACGACTACAGCACCTACAACTTCTGCTCCTACGACAGCAGCAACAACTACTATCGCCCTTACAACAGCTGCACCAACAACTGCAGCACTTACTTCTGCGGTCCCTACAACAGGAGCACCTACAACTACAGCACCTACAACTTCTGCTCCTACGACAGCAGCAACAACTACTATCGCCCTTACAACAGCTGCAAAAACAACTGCAGTACCTACTTCTGCGGCAGCTACAACAGGAGCACCTACAACTGCAGCACCTACAACTTTGGCTCCTACAACAGTAGCAACAACAGCTGCACCTACGACAGCTGTACCAACAACTGTAGCACCTACAACTGCAGCACCTACAACTGATGTTCCTACAACAGCAGCACCAACTACTATCGCCCTTACAACAGCTGCACCAACAACTGCAGCACTTACTTCTGCGGTACCTACAACAGAAGCACCTACAACTGCAGCACCTACAACTTCTACACCTACGACAGCAGCAACAACTACTATCGCCCCTACAACAGCTGCAAAAACAACTGCAGTACCTACTTCTGCGGCAGATACAACAGGAGCACCTACAACTGCAGCACCTACAACTTTGGCTCCTACAGTACAAGCAACAACAGCTGCACCTACAACAGCTGCACCAACAACTGTAGCACCTACAACTGTAGCACCTACAACTGCAGCACCTACAACACTAGCACCTACAACTTCTGCACCAACAACTGTGGTAACTACGACTGTAGCACCTACAACAGCTGCACCAACAACTGCTGCACCTACAACTGCGGCACATACAACACCAGGACCTACAACTGCTGTTCCTACGACAGCAGCACCAAATACCGTCGCCCCTACAACAGCTGCACCTACCACTGATGCTCCTACAACAGCGGCACTTACAACAGCAGCACCTACAACTGTTGCTCCTACAACACTAGCACCTACAACTGTGGCCCCTACTACAGCTTCACCAACAACCACTGCAACAACAACTGCGGTTCCTACAACTGCAGCACCTACAACTATTGTTCCTACAACAGCAGCACCAACTACTATCGCCCTTACAACAGCTGCACCAACAACTGCAGAACTTACTTCTGCGGTACCTACAACAGGAGCACCTACAACAGGAGCACCTACAACAGGAGCACCTACAACAGCAGCACCTACAACTTCTACTCCTACGACAGCAGCAACAACTACTATCGCCCCTACAACAGCTGCAAAAACAACTGCAGTACCTACTTCTGCGGCAGCTACAACAGGAGCACCTACGACTGCAGCACCTACAACTTTGGCTCCTACAACAGTAGCAACAACAGCTGCACCTACAACAGCTGCACCAACAACTGTAGCACCTACAACTGTAGCACCTACAACTGCAGCACCTACAACTGTAGCACCTACAACTGCAGCACCTACAACACTAGCACCTACAACTGCTGCACCAACAACTGCGGTAACTACGACTTTAGCACCTACAACAGCTGCACCTACGACTGCGGCACATACAACACCAGGACCTACAACTGCTGTTCCTACGACATTAGCACCAACTACCGTCGCCCCTACAACAGCTGCACCTACCACTGCTGCACCTACAACAGCAGCACCAACAACTGCTGTTCCTCCTACGACAGCAGCACCAACTACCGTCGCCCCTACAACAGCTGCACCTACTACTGCTGCTCCTACAACTGCGGCACCTACAACAGCAGCACCAACAACTGCTGTTCCTACGACAGCAGCACCAACTACCGTCGCCCCTACAACAGCTGCACCAACAACTGCTGCACCTACAACTGCGGCACATACAACAGCAGGAGCTACAACTGCTGTTCCTACGACAGCAGCACCAACTACCGTAGCCCCTACAACAGCTGCACCTACAACTGCTGCTCCTACAACGGTGGCACCTACAACATCAGCACCAACAACTGCTGTTCCTACGACAGCAGCAACAACTACCGTCGCCCCTACAACAGCTGCACCTACGACTGCTGCACCTACAACACTAGCACCTACATCTGCTGCACCAACAACTGCAGTGCCTACGACTGTAGCACCTACAACTGTGGCCCCTACTACTGCTTCACCAACAACCACTGCAACAACAACTGCGGTTCCTACAACAGCAGCAACTACAACTGATGTTCCTACGACAGCAGCACCAACTACTATCGCCCCTACAACAGCTGCACCAACAACTGCTGCTCCTACAACGGTGGCACCTACAACAGCAGCACCAACAACTGCTGTTCCTACGACAGCAGCACCAACTACCGTCGCCCCTACAACAGCTGCCCCTACAACTGCTACTCCTACAAAAGCGGCACTTACAACAGCAGCACCTACAACTGTTGTTCCTACAACACTAGCACCTACATCTGCTGCACCAACAACTGCAGTGCCTACGACTGTAGCACCTACAACTGTGGCCCCTACTACAGCTTCACCAACAACCACTGCAACAACAACTGCGGTTCCTACAACAGCACTACCTACAACTGATGTTCCTACGACAGCAGCACCAACTACTATCGCCCTTACAACAGTTGCTCCAACAACTGCAGCACTTACTTCTGCGGTACCTACAACAGGAGCACCTACGACTACAGCACCTACAACTTCTGCTCCTACGAGAGCAGCAACAACTACTATCGCCCTTTCAACAGCTGCACCAACAACTGCAGCACTTACTTCTGCGGTCCCTACAACAGGAGCACCTACAACTACAGCACCTACAACTTCTGCTCCTACGACAGCAGCAACAACTACTATCGCCCTTACAACAGCTGCAAAAACAACTGCAGTACTACTTCTGCGGCAGCTACAACAGGAGCACCTACAACTGCAGCACCTACAACTTTGGCTCCTACAACAGTAGCAACAACAGCTGCACCTACGACAGCTGTACCAACAACTGTAGCACCTACAACTGCAGCACCTACAACTGATGTTCCTACAACAGCAGCACCAACTACTATCGCCCTTACAACAGCTGCACCAACAACTACAGCACTTACTTCTGCGGTACCTACAACAGAAGCACCTACAACTGCAGCACCTACAACTTCTACACCTACGACAGCAGCAACAACTACTATCGCCCCTACAACAGCTGCAAAAACAACTGCAGTACCTACTTCTGCGGCAGATACAACAGGAGCACCTACAACTGCAGCACCTACAACTTTGGCTCCTACAACAGTAGCAACAACAGCTGCACCTACAACAGCTGCACCAACAACTGTAGCACCTACAACTGTAGCACCTACAACTGCAGCACCTACAACACTAGCACCTACAACTTCTGCACCAACAACTGTGGTAACTACGACTGTAGCACCTACAACAGCTGCACCAACAACTGCTGCACCTACAACTGCGGCACATACAACACCAGGACCTACAACTGCTGTTCCTACGACAGCCGCACCAACTACCGTCGCCCCTACAACAGCTTTACCTACAACTGCTGCAATTACAACAGCGGCACCTACAACAGCAGCACCAACAACTGCTGTTCCTACGACAGCAGCACCAAATACCGTCGCCCCTACAACAGCTGCACCTACCACTGATGCTCCTACAACAGCGGCACTTACAACAGCAGCACCTACAACTGTTGCTCCTACAACACTAGCACCTACATCTGCTTCACCTACAACTGTGGCCCATACTACAGCTTCACCAACAACCACTGCAACAACAACTGCGGTTCCTACAACTGCAGCACCTACAACTATTGTTCCTACGACAGCAGCACCAACTACTATCGCCCTTACAACAGCTGCACCAACAACTGCAGAACTTACTTCTGCGGTACCTACAACAGGAGCACCTACAACAGAAGCACCTACAACAGGAGCACCTACAACAGCAGCACCTACAACTTCTACTCCTACGACAGCAGCAACAACTACTATCGCCCCTACAACAGCTGCAAAAACAACTGCAGTACCTACTTCTGCGGCAGCTACAACAGGAGCACCTACGACTGCAGCACCTACAACTTTGGCTCCTACAACAGTAGCAACAACAGCTGCACCTACAACAGCTGCACCAACAACTGTAGCACCTACAACTGTAGCACCTACAACTGTAGCTCCTACAACTGTAGCACCTACAACTGTAGCTCCTACAACTGCAGCACCTACAACACTAGCACCTACAACTGCTGCACCAACAACTGCGGTAACTACGACTTTAGCACCTACAACAGCTGCACCAACAACTGCTGCACCTACGACTGCGGCACATACAACACCAGGACCTACAACTGCTGTTCCTACGACATTAGCACCAACTACCGTCGCCCCTACAACAGCTGCACCTACCACTGCTGCACCTACAACAGCGGCACCTACAACAGCAGCACCAACAACTGCTGTTCCTCCTACGACAGCAGCACCAACTACCGTCGCCCCTACAACAGCTGCACCTACTACTGCTGCTCCTACAACTGCGGCACCTACAACAGCTGTTCCTACGACAGCAGCACCAACTACCGTCGCCCCTACAACAGCTGCACCAACAACTGCTGCACCTACAACTGCGGCACATACAACAGCAGGAGCTACAACTGCTGTTCCTACGACAGCAGCACCAACTACCGTAGCCCCTACAACAGCTGCACCTACAACTGCTGCTCCTACAACGGTGGCACCTACAACATCAGCACCAACAACTGCTGTTCCTACGACAGCAGCAACAACTACCGTCGCCCCTACAACAGCTGCACCTACGACTGCTGCACCTACAACACTAGCACCTACATCTGCTGCACCAACAACTGCAGTGCCTACAACTGTGGCCCCTACTACTGCTTCACCAACAACCACTGCAACAACAACTGCGGTTCCTACAACAGCAGCACCTACAACTGATGTTCCTACGACAGCAGCACCAACTACTATCGCTCTTACAACAGCTGCACCAACAACTGCAGCACTTACTTCTGCGGTACCTACAACAGGAGCACCTACAACAGCTGCACCTACAACTTCTACACCTACGACAGCAGCAACAACTAGTATCGCCCCTACAACAGCTGCAAAAACAACTGCAGTACCTACTTCTGCGGCAGCTACAACAGGAGCACCTACGACTGCAGCACCTACAACTTTGGCCTCTACAACAGTAGCAACAACTGCTATCGCACCTACAACAGCTGCACAAACAACTGTGGCACCTACAACTGCATCACCTACAACTGTAGCCCCTACAACTGCAGCAGCTACAACACTAGCACCTACAACTGCTGCACCAACAACTGCGGTAACTACGACTGTAGCACCAACTACCGTCGCCCCTACAACAGCTGCACCTACAACTGCTGCTCCTACAACGGTGGCACCTACAACAGCTGCACCTACAACTGTGGTCCCTACTACAGCTTCACCAACAACCACTGCAACAACAACTACGGTTCCTACAACAGCAGCACCTACAACTGATGTTCCTACGACAGCAGCACCAACTACTATCGCCCCTACAACAGCTGCACAAACAACTGCAGCACCTACTTCTGCTGCTCCTACAACAGGAGCACCTACAACTGCGGCACCTACAACTTCTGCTCCTACAACAGTAGCAACAACTACTATCGCACCTACAACAGCTGCACCAACAACTGTAGTACCTTCGACTATAGCACCTACAACTGCAGCTCCTACTACAGCTTCACCAACAACCACTGCACCAACAACTGTGGTTCCTACAACTGCAGTACCTACAACTGATGTTCCTACGACAGCAGCACCAACTACTATCGCCTCTACAACAGCTGCACCAACAACTGCAGCACTTACTTCTGCAGTACCTACAACAGGAGCACCTACAACAGGTACTCCTACAACAGTAGCAACAACTACTATCGCCCCTACAGCAGGAGCTCCTACAACTGCAGCCCCTACAACTGCAGCACCAACAACACTAGCACCTACAACAGCTGCACCAACAACTGCTGCACCAACAACTGCAGCCCCTACGACAGCTTCACCAACAACCACTGCACCAACAACTGCGGTTCCTACAACAGCAGCACCTACGACTGATGTTCCTACGACAGCAGCACCAACTACTGTCGCCCCTACAACAGCTGCACCTACTACACTAAAACCTACAACTGCTGCACCAACAACTGCAGTACCTACGACTGTAGCCCTTACAACTGCAGCCCATACTACAGCTTCACCAACAACCACTGCACCAACAACTGCGGTTCCTACAACTGCAGCACCTACAACTGATATTCCTACAACAGCAGCACCAACTACTATCGCCCCTACAACAGCTGCACAAACAACTGCATCACCTACTTCTGCGGCACCTACAACAGGGGCACCTACAACTGCAGCACCTAGAACTACTGCTCCTACAACAGTAGCAACAACTACTATCGTACCTACAACAGCTGCACCAACAATTGTAGCACATACAACTGCAGCACCTACACCTGTAGCTGCTACGACTGCAGCACCTACAACACTAACTCCTACAACTGCTGCACCAACAACTTCATTACCTACGACTGTTGCACCTACAACAGCTGCACCTACAACTGATGTTCCAACGACAGCAGTACCAACTACTATCGCCCCTACAACAGGAGCACCTACAACAGCTGCACCTACAACTGCTACTCCTACGACAGCAGCAACTACTACTATCGCCCCTACAACAGGAGCACCAACAACTGCAGCACCTACGACTGTAGTACCTACAACCGCAGACCCTACTACAGCTGGACCAACAACTCCAGTTCCTACAACTGCAGCACCTACAACTGCAGCACCTACAACTGCTGAACAAACAACTGTGGTTCCTACAACAGTGACACCTACAACAGGAGCACCTACGACAGTAACACCTTCAACTGGTTTCCCTACAACTGCAGCACCTACAACACTAGCACCTACAACTGCTGCATCAACAACTGTTGTGCCTACGACTGTAGCACCTACAAGTGCTTCCCCTACTACAGCTTCACCAACAACCACTGCACCAACAACTGCGGTTCCTACAACTGCAGCACTTACAACAGCAGCACCTACAACTGATGTTCCTACGACAGCAGCACCAACTACTATCGCCCCTACAACAGCTGCACCAACAACTGCAGCACTTACTTCTGCTGTACCTACAACGGAGCACCTACACTGCAGCCCCTACAACTGCTGCACCTACGACTATAGCACCTACAAATGCAGTCCCTACTACAGCTGGACCACAACTCCGGTTTCCTACAACTGCTGCACCTACAACTGCTGAACAAACAACTGCGGTTCCTACAACTGCAGCAACTACAACTGCTGAAAAATCAACTGCGGCACCTACAACAGGAGCTCTTACGACCGTAGCACCTTCAACTGGAGCCCCTAATAAAGCTGCAACAACAATCGCTGCACCAACAACAGCAGCACCTACAACTGCGACAATCACAACAGCAGCACCTACAACTTCTGCTCCTACAACAGTAGAAGCAACTACTATCGCACCTACAACAGCTGCACCTACGACTGCAGCCCCTACTACAGCTTCACCAACAACTGCGGTTCCTACAACTGCAGCACCTACAACAGAAGCACCCACAACTGATGTTCCTACAACAGCAGCAGCAACTACTATCGCCCCCACAACAGGAGCACCTACAACTGCAGCCCTTACAACTGCAGCACCTAAAACACTAGCACCTACAACTGCAGCCTCTACTAGAGCTGGACCAACAACTCCGGTTCCTACAACTGCAGCACATACATCTGCTGCACCTACAACTCCGGTTCCTACAACTGCGGCACGTACAACAGCAACACCTACAACTGATGTTCCTACGACATTAGCAGCAACTACTATCACCCCTACAACAGCTGCACAAACAACTAAAGCACCTACTTCTGCCGCGCCTACAACAGGAGCACCTACAACTACAGCACCTACAACTTCTGCTCCTACAACAGTAGCAACAACTACTATCGCACCTACAACAGCTGCACAAACAACTAAAGCACCTACTTCTGCCGCGCCTACAACAGGAGCACCTACAACTACAGCACCTACAACTTCTGCTCCTACAACAGTAGCAACAACTACTATCGCACCTACAACAGCTGCACCTACAACACTAACACCTACAACTACAGTACCTACGACTGTAGCACCTACGACTGTAGCACCTACGACTGCAGCCCATACTACAGCTTCACCAACAACCACTGCACCAACAACTGCGGTTCCAACATCTGCAGCACCTACAACTGATGTTCCTACGACAGCTGCACCAACAACTGCAGCACTTACTTCTGCAGTACCTACAACAGGAGCACCTACTACTGCTTCTCCTTCGACAGCAGCACCTACAACTTTGGCTCCTACAACAATAGCAACAACTGCTATCGCACATACAACAGCTGCACCAACAACTGTAGCACCTACAACTGTAGCGCCTACAACTGCAGCCCATACTACAGCTTCATCAACAACCACTGTACCAACAACTGCGGCTCCTACGACAGCAGCACCAACTACTATCGCCTCTACAACAGCTGCACCAACAACTGCAGCACTTACTTCAGCAGTACCTACAACAGGAGCACCTACAACAGCAGCACCTACAACTGCTACTCCTACGACAGCAGCAAAAACTACTATCGCTCCTACAACAGCTGCAGCACCTACAACAGGAGCACCTACGACAGGTGCACCTACAACTTCAGCACCTACAACTTCTGTTCCTACAACAGTAGCAACAACTACTATCGCACCTACAACAGCTGCACCAACAACTGTAGCACCTACAACTGCTGCACCTACAACTGTAGCCCCTACAACTGCTGCACCTAAAACACTAGCACCTACAACTGCTGCACCAACAACTTTTGCACCTACGACTGCAGCACCTACAACTGTAGCCCCTACAACTGCAGCAACTACAACACTTACAACTACTGCACCAACAACTGCAGTACCTACGACTGTAGCACCTACAACTGCAGCCCTTACTAAAGCTTCAACAACAACCACTGCACCTACAACTGCGGTTCCTACAACTGCAGCACCTACAACAGAAGCACATACAACTGATGTTCCTACGACAACAGCACCAACTACTATCGCCCCTACAACAGCTGCACCATCAACTGTAGCACTTACTTCTGCGGTTCCTACGACAGGAGCACCTACAACAGCAGCACCTACAACTGCTACTCCTACGACAGCAGCAACAACTACGATCGCCCCTACAACAGCTGCACGAACAACTGCAGCACCTACTTCTGCAGCACCTACAACAGGAGCACCTAGAACTGCAGCACCTACAACACTATCACCTACAACTGCTGCACCAACAGCTACAGTACCTACGACTGTAGCACCTACAACTGCAGTCCCTACTACAGCTTCACCAACAACCACTGCACCAACAACTACGATTCTTACAACTGCATCACCTACAACAGCAGAACCTACAACTGATGTTCCTACAACAATAGCACCAACTACTATCGCCACTACAACAGCTGCTCCAACAACTGCAGCACTTACTTCTACGGTACCTACAACAGCAGCACCTACAACTGCTACTCCTACGACAGCAGCAACAACAACTACAATTGGCCCTCCAACAACTGCACAAAAAACTGCAGCACCTACTTCTGCGGCACCTACAACAGGAGCACCTACAACTTTGGCGCCTACAACAGTAGCACCTACAACTGCCGTTCCAACGACAGCAGCACCAACAACTGATGTTCCTACGACAGCTGCACCAACTACCATCGCCCCTACAACTGCTGCAACAACAACTGCAGCACCTACAACAGCAGCACCTACCACTGATGTTCCTACAACATCAGCCCCAACAACTATCGCCCCTACAACAGGAGCACCTACAACTGCAGCACCTACATCTGCAGCACCTACAACACTATCACCTACAACTGCTGCTCCAACAACGGTGCCACATACAACTACGGCAGCACCTACGACAGCTGCACCTACTACTGTTGCAACAACAACAGCAGCACCTACAAATACTGCTGCACCTACGACAGCAACAGCTACAACAGCTGCACCTACAACAGCCGCATCTACTACTGTTGCTCCAACAACGGTACCACCTACAACTACACCATCCGCAGCAACAACAACACCTGCAGCCCCTGAACCCACTTATATTCTCTCAGCAGAATTTAAAGATGTGGCTTTTTCACCTGCACTAACTGACTCCAACAGCGATGAATATAAAGCACTTGAAAGATCAGCTCTAAATGCGGTGAGAGCATTTCCAAAATATACATCTATTATTGATTGCATAAGCAATGTTAAAAATATCATTGAGCAGAATGTGTTTGCCCAAAGAATACCTTTTTTTAAATAAAAAGATAAAATTCAGTTGACCTGTTATAATTTCATTTCGGGAAACATGTGCTTGAAATGTACTTATGGTCTTTGAATGTTGCTTTCTTTTCACAGTGTAACAAGAAATACAGAAGCAAGTTTCCGAACACGTTTTCCCACTGCGTTTTGAAACACTTCAGGTAAATGAAAAATCAAAGTGTGCTCCTCTGATTGAATTCTATATGAAGGGTTGAGAACTTAACATTGTTAACTTCCAATCGAGATGGAATCATAAGAACCAATTTAAATAAAGAAACACGATCATCCCATGTCATAGTATAACACTTCTTCCTCTCTTTTCTATGATTCAGTGCCTTAAATCCACCAAAAGACAAAGAAACTCAAGCAACTGTGGGGGTTGTGTTCCATGGGACTACTGCGATCGCAGATCTACCACAGAATGATGTTGTTGCTCAAACCTTAGTAGAAGCTCTGAATAATTCCACCAATAGTCCTAACCTGAGCATTAATCCTGCTTCAGTCAAAGTGTTAGGTAAGTTAACACATCACAATGAATCGTCCTTTCTGATCAGTGAATTTAACATTTGGTTAGTACTAACATGTCCTTTTCAATATGTATTTGTTTCACAGCAAGTCCAGTTCCAGATCAGATTACAACTGCTCCACCTACAACCACACCATCCGCAGCAACAACAACACCTGCAGCCCCTGAACCCACTTATATTCTCTCAGCAGAATTTAAAGAAGTGGCTTTTTCACCTGCCCTCACTGACTCTAACAGCGATGAATACAAAGCACTTGAAACAGCAGCTCTAAATGCGGTGAGAGCATTTTCAAAATAAACATCTGTTATTGATTGCAGAAGCAATGTGAAAAAGATGATTGAACAGAATGTGTTTGCCCAAAGA
Organism: Dissostichus eleginoides; assembly: GCA_031216635.1. Taxonomy (NCBI): domain Eukaryota; kingdom Metazoa; phylum Chordata; class Actinopteri; order Perciformes; family Nototheniidae; genus Dissostichus; species Dissostichus eleginoides. Next base: position 12,297,377 of record CM062286.1, on the reverse strand, counting down.
ATACCTTTTTTTAAATAAAAAGATAAATTCAGTTGACCTGGTGTAATTTCATTTGTTAAAAAATGTGCTTGAAATGTACTTATGGTCTTTGCATGTTGCTTTCTTTTTGCAGTGTAACAAGAAATACAGAAGCATGTTTCCAAACACGTTTTCCCACTGCATTTTGAAAAACTTCAGGTAAATGAAAAATCAAAGTGTGCTTCTCTGATTGAATTCTATATGAATGATTGAGAACTTAACATTGTTAACGTCCAATCATGATGGAATCATAACTACCCATTTAACAAAGAAACAGGATCATCTCATATCATAATATAACACTTCTTCCTCTCTTTTCTATGATACAGTACCTTAAATCCACCAAAAGACAACGCAACTCAAGCAACTGTGGGGGTTGTGTTCCATGGGACTACTGCCATCACAGATCTCCCACAGAATGATGTTGTTGCTCAAACATTAGTAGCAGCTCTGAATAATTCCACCAATAGCTTAGACGTGAGCATAAATCCTGCTTCAGTCAAAGTGTTAGGTAAGTTAACACATCACAATGAATCGTCCTTTCTGATCAGTTAATTTAACATTTGGATAGTACTAACATATCCTTTTTAATATGTATTTGTTTCACAGCAAGTCCAGTTCCAGATCAGATTACAACTGCTCCACCTACAACCACACCATCCGCAGCAACAACAACACCTGCAGCCCCTGAACCCACTTATATTCTCTCAGCAGAATTTAAAGAAGTGGCTTTTTCACCTGCCCTCACTGACTCTAACACCGATGAATACAAAGCACTTCAAACAGCAGCTCTAAATGCGGTGAGAGCCTTTTTCAAAATAAACATCTGCTATGGACTGCAGAAGCAATACGAAAAAGATGATTGAACAGAATGTGTTTGCCCAAAGAATACCCTTTTTTAAATAAAAAGATGAATTCAGTTGACCTGGTGTAATTTCATTTGTTAAAAAATGTGCTTGAAATGTACTTATGGTCTTTGAATGTTGCTTTCTTTTGACAGTGTAACAAGAAATACAGAAGCATGTTTCCAAACAAGTTTTCCCACTGCATTTTGAAAAACTTCAGGTAAATGAAAATCAAACTGTGCTTCTCTGATTGAATTCTATATGAAGGGTTGGAACTTAACATTGTTAACTTCCAATCGAGATGGAATCATAACAACCAATTTAAAAAAGAAACAGGATCATCTAATATCATAATATAACACTTCTTCCCCTCTTTTCTATGATTCAGTGCCTTAAATCCACCAAAAGACAACGAAACTCAAGCAACTGTGGGGGTTGTGTTCCATGGGACTACTGCCATCGCAGATCTCCCACAGAATGATGTTGTTGCTCAAACCTTAGTAGAAGCTCTGAATAATTCCACCAATAGCTTAGACGTGAGCATAAATCCTGCTTCAGTCAAAGTGTTAGGTAAGTTAACACATCACAATGAATCGTCCTTTCTGATCGTTGAATTTAACATGTGGTTAGTACTAACATATCCTTTTTTAATATGTATTTGTTTCACAGCAAGTCCAGTTCCAGATCAGATTACAACTGCTCCACCTACAACCACACCATCTACAGCAACAACAACACCTGCAGCCCCTGAACCCACTTATATTCTCTCAGCTGAATTTAAAGAAGTGGCTTTTTCACCTGCACTCACTGACTCCAACAGCGATGAATACAAAGCACTTGAAACAGCAGCTCTAAATGCGGTGAGAGCATTTTCAAAATAAACATCTGTTATTGATTGCAGAAGCAATGTGAAAAAGATGATTGAACAGAATGTGTTTGCCCAAAGAATACCTTTTTTTAAATAAAAAGATGAATTCAGTTGACCTGGTGTAATTTCATTTGTTAAAAAATGTGCTTGAAATGTACTTATGGTCTTTGCATGTTGCTTTCTTTTCGCAGTGTAACAAGAAATACAGAAGCATGTTTCCAAACACGTTTTCCCACTGCATTTTGAAAAACTTCAGGTAAATGAAAATCAAAGTGTGCTTCTCTGATTGAATTCTTATGAAGGGTTGAGAACTTAACATTGTTAACTTCCATCGAGATGGAATCATAAACGAACTATTTAAAAAAGAAACAGGATCATCTCATATCATAATATAACACTTCTTCCTCTCTTTTCTTTGATTCAGTGCCTTAAATCCACCAAAAGACAACGCAACTCAAGCAACTGTGGGGGTTGTGTTCCATGGGACTACTGCCATTGCAGATCTCCCACAGAATGATGTTGTTGCTCAAACCTTAGTAGAAGCTCTGAATAATTCCACCAATAGCTTAGACGTGAGCATAAATCCTGCTTCAGTCAAAGTGTTAGGTAAGTTAACACATCACAATGAATCGTCCTTCTGATCAGTAATTTAACATGTGGATAGTACTAACATATCCTTTTTAATATGAATTTGTTTCACAGCAAGTCCAGTTCCAGATCAGATTACAACTGCTCCACCTACAACCACACCATCCGCAGCAACAACAACACCTGCAACCCCTGAACCCACTTATATTCTCTCAGCAGAATTTAAAGAAGTGGCTTTTTCACCTGCCCTCACTGACTCTAACACCGATGAATACAAAGCACTTCAAACAGCAGCTCTAAATGCGGTGAGAGCATTTTCAAAATAAACATCTGTTATTGATCGCAGAAGCAATACGAAAAAGATGATTGAACAGAATGTGTTTGCCCAAAGAATACCCTTTTTTAAATAAAAAGATGAATTCAGTTGACCTGGTGTAATTTCATTTGTTAAAAAATGTGCTTGAAATGTACTTATGGTCTTTGAATGTTGCTTTCTTTTGACAGTGTAACAAGAAATACAGAAGCATGTTTCCAAACACGTTTTCCCACTGCATTTTGAAAAACTTCAGGTAAATGAAAATCAAACTGTGCTTCTCTGATTGAATTCTATATGAAGGGTTGAGAACTTAACATTGTTAATTTCCAATCGAGATGGAATCATAACAACCAATTTAAAAAAGAAACAGGATCATCTAATATCATAATATAACACTTCTTCCCCTCTTTTCTATGATTCAGTGCCTTAAATCCACCAAAAGACAACGAAACTCAAGCAACTGTGGGGGTTGTGTTCCATGGGACTACTGCCATCGCAGATCTCCCACAGAATGATGTTGTTGCTCAAACCTTAGTAGAAGCTCTGAATAATTCCACCAATAGTCCTAACCTGAGCATTAATCCTGCTTCAGTCAAAGTGTTAGGTAAGTTAACACATCACAATGAATCGTCCTTTCTGATCAGTGAATTTAACATGTGGTTAGTACTAACATATCCTTTTTAATATGTATTTGTTTCACAGCAAGTCCAGTTCCAGATCCGATTACAACTGCTCCACCTACAACCACACCATCGCAGCAGCAAAAACAACACCTGCAGCCCCTGAACCCACTTATATTCTCTCAGCTGAATTTAAAGAAGTGACTTTTTCACCTGCCCTCACTGACTCCAACAGCGATGAATACAAAGCACTTGAAACAGCAGCTCTAAATGCGGTGAGAGATTTTCAAAATAAACATCTGTTATTGATTGCAGAAGCAATGTGAAAAAGATGATTGAACAGAATGTTTGCCCAAAGAGACTTTTTTTAAATAAAAAGATAAATTCAGTTGACCTGTGTAATTTCATTTGTTAAAAAATGTGCTTGAAATGTACTTATGGTCTTTGAATGTTGCTTTCTTTTTGCAGTGCAACAAGAAATACAGAAGCATGTTTCCAAACACGTTTTCCCACTGCATTTTGAAAAACTTCAGGTAAATGAAAAATCAAAGTGTGCTTCTCTGATGAATCTATATGAAGATTGAGACTTAACATTGTTAACGTCCAATCATGATGGAATCATAACTACCCATTAACAAAGAAACAGGATCATCATATCATAATATAACACTTCTTCCTCTCTTTTCTATGATTCAGTGCCTTAAATCCACCAAAAGACAACGCAACTCAAGCAACTGTGGGGGTTGTGTTCCATGGGACTACTGCCATCACAGATCTCCCACAGAATGATGTTGTTGCTCAAACCTTAGTAGAAGCTCTGAATAATTCCACCAATAGCTTAGACGTGAGCATAAATCCTGCTTCAGTCAAAGTGTTAGGTAAGTTAACACATCACAATGAATCGTCCTTTCTGATCAGTTAATTTAACATTTGGATAGTACTAACATATCCTTTTTAATATGAATTTGTTTCACAGCAAGTCCAGTTCCAGATCAGATTACAACTGCTCCACCTACAACCACACCATCCGCAGCAACAACAACACCTGCAGCCCCTGAACCCACTTATATTCTCTCAGCAGAATTTAAAGAAGTGGCTTTTTCACCTGCCCTCACTGACTCCAACAGCGATGAATACAAAGCACTTGAAACAGCAGCTCTAAATGCGGTGAGAGCATTTTCAAAATAAACATCTGTTATTGATTGCAGAAGCAATGTGAAAAAGATGATTGAACAGAATGTGTTTGCCCAAAGAATACCTTTTTTTAAATAAAAAGATAAATTCAGTTGACCTGGTGTAATTTCATTTGTTAAAAAATGTGCTTGAAATGTACTTATGGTCTTTGAATGTTGCTTTCTTTTTGCAGTGCAACAAGAAATACAGAAGCATGTTTCCAAACACGTTTTCCCACTGCATTTTGAAAAACTTCAGGTAAATGAAAAATCAAAGTGTGCTTCTCTGATTGAATTCTATATGAAGATGAGAACTTAACATTGTTAACTCCATCAGATGGAATCATAACTACATTTAACAAAGAAACAGGATCATCTCATATCATAATATAACACTTCTTCCTCTCTTTTCTATGATTCAGTGCCTTAAATCCACCAAAAGACAACGAAACTCAAGCAACTGTGGGGGTTGTGTTCCATGGGACTACTGCCATCACAGATCTCCCACAGAATGATGTTGTTGCTCAAACCTTAGTAGAAGCTCTGAATAATTCCACCAATAGCTTAGACGTGAGCATAAATCCTGCTTCAGTCAAAGTGTTAGGTAAGTTAACACATCACAATGAATCGTCCTTTCTGATCAGTTAATTTAACATGTGGATAGTACTAACATATCCTTTTTAATATGAATTTGTTTCACAGCAAGTCCAGTTCCAGATCAGATTACAACTGCTCCACCTACAACCACACCATCCGCAGCAACAACAACACCTGCAGCCCCTGAACCCACTTATATTCTCTCAGCAGAATTTAAAGAAGTGGCTTTTTCACCTGCCCTCACTGACTCCAACACGATGAATACAAAGCACTTGAAACAGCAGCTCTAAATGCGGTGAGAGCCTTTTCAAAATAAACATCTGCTATGGATTGCAGAAGCAATGAAAAAGATGATTGAACAGAATGTGTTTGCCCAAAGAATACCTTTTTTAAATAAAAAGATGAATTCAGTTGACCTGGTGTAATTTCATTTGTTAAAAAATGTGCTTGAAATGTACTTATGGTCTTTGAATGTTGCTTTCTTTTGCAGTGCAACAAGAAATACAGAAGCATGTTTCCAAACACGTTTTCCCACTGCATTTTGAAAAACTTCAGGTAAATGAAAAACAAAGTGTGCTTCTCTGATTGAATTCTATATGAAGGGTTGAGAACTTAACATTGTAACTTCCCATCGAGATGGAATCATAACCAACTATTTAAAAAGAAACAGGATCATCTAATATCATAATATAACACTTCTTCCTCTCTTTTCTATGATAGTGCCTTAAATCCACCAAAAGACAACGAAACTCAAGCAACTGTGGGGTTGTGTTCCATGGGACTACTGCCATCACAGATCTCCCACAGAATGATGTTGTTGCTCAAACCTTAGTAGAAGCTCTGAATAATTCCACCAATAGTCCTATCCTGAGCATTAATCCTGCTTCAGTCAAAGTATTAGGTAAGTTAACACAACACAATAAATCGTCCTTTCTGATCGGTGAATTTAACATTTAGTTAGTACTAACATATCCTTTTCAATATGTATTTGTTTCACAGCAAGTCCAGTTCCAGATCAGATTACAACTGCTCCACCTACAACCACACCATCTACAGCAACAACAACACTGCAGCCCCTGAACCCACTTATATTCTCTCAGCAGAATTTAAAGATGGCTTTTTCACCTGCCCTCACTGACTCTAACACCGATGAATACAAAGCACTTCAAACAGCAGCTCTAAATGCGGTGAGAGCATTTTCAAAATAACATCTGTTATGATTGCAGAAGCAATAAAAAAGATGATTGAACAGAATGTGTTTGCCCAAAGAATACCCTTTTTTAAATAAAAAGATGAATTCAGTTGACCTGGTGTAATTTCATTTGTTAAAAATGTGCTTGAAATGTACTTATGGTCTTTGAATGTTGCTTTCTTTTGACAGTGTAACAAGAAATACAGAAGCATGTTTCCAAACACGTTTTCCCACTGCATTTTGAAAAACTTCAGGTAAATGAAAATCAAACTGTGCTTCTCTGATTGAATTCTATATGAAGGGTTGAGAACTTAACATTGTTAACTTCCAATCGAGATGGAATCATAACAACCATTTAAAAAAGAAACAGGATCATCTAATATCATAATATAACACTTCTTCCTCTCTTTTCTATGATTCAGTGCCTTAAATCCACCAAAAGACAACGCAACTCAAGCAACTGTGGGGGTTGTCTTCCATGGGACTACTGCCATCGCAGATCTCCCACAGAATGATGTTGTTGCTCAAACCTTAGTAGAAGCTCTGAATAATTCCACCAATAGCTTAGACGTGAGCATTAACCCTGCTTCAGTCAAAGTATTAGGTAAGTTAACACAACACAATAAATCGTCCTTTCTGATCGGTGAATTTAACATTTAGTTAGTACTAACATATCCTTTTCAATATGTATTTGTTTCACAGCAAGTCCAGTTCCAGATCAGATTACAACTGCTCCACCTACAACCACACCATCTACAGCAACAACAACACCTGCAGCCCCTGAACCCACTTATATTCTCTCAGCAGAATTTAAAGAAGTGGCTTTTTCACCTGCCCTCACTGACTCTAACAGCAATGAATACAAAGCACTTGAAACAGCAGCTCTAAATGCGGTGAGAGCATTTTCAAAATAAACATCTGTGATTGATTGCAGAAGCAATGTGAAAAAGATGATTGAACAGAATGTGTTTGCCCAAAGAATACCCTTTTTTAAATAAAAAGATGAATTCAGTTGACCTGGTGTAATTTCAATTGTTTAAAAATGTGCTTGAAATGTACTTATGGTCTTTAATGTTGCTTTCTTTTCACAGTGTAACAAGAAATACAGAAGCATGTTTCCAAACACGTTTTCCCACTGCATTTTGAAAAACTTCAGGTAAATGAAAAATCAAACTGTGCTTCTCTGATTGAATTCTATATGAAGGGTTGAGAACTTAACGTTGTTAACTTCCCATCGAGATGGAATCATAACCAACTATTTAAAAAAGAAACAGGATCATCTCATATGATAATATAACACTTCTTCCTCTCTTTTCTATGATTCAGTGCCTTAAATCCACCAAAAGACAACGAAACTCAAGCAATTGTGGGGGTTGTGTTCCATGGGACTACTGCCATCACAGATCTCCCACAGAATGATGTTGTTGCTCAAACCTTAGTAGAAGCTCTGAATAATTCCACCAATAGTCCTAACCTGAGCATTAATCCTGCTTCAGTCAAAGTATTAGGTAAGTTAACACAACACAATGAATCGTCCTTTCTGATCAGTGAATTTAACATGTGGTTAGTACTAACATATCCTTTTCAATATGTATTTGTTTCACAGCAAGTCCAGTTCCAGATCAGATTACAACTGCTCCACCTACAACCACACCATCCGCAGCAACAACAACACCTGCAGCCCCTGAACCCACTTATATTCTCTCAGCAGAATTTAAAGAAGTGGCTTTTTCACCTGCCCTCACTGACTCCAACAGCGATGAATACAAAGCACTTGAAACAGCAGCTCTAAATGCGGTGAGAGCATTTTCAAAATAAACATCTGTTATTGATTGCAGAAGCAATGTGAAAAAGATGATTGAACAGAATGTGTTTGCCCAAAGAATACCTTTTTTTAAATAAAAAGATAAATTCAGTTGACCTGGTGTAATTTCATTTTGGGGAAAAATGTGCTTGAAATGTACTTATGGTCTTTGCATGTTGCTTTCTTTTCGCAGTGTAACAAGAAATACAGAAGCATGTTTCCAAAAACGTTTTCCCACTGCATTTTGAAAAACTTCAGGTAAATGAAAAATCAAAGTGTGCTTCTCTGATTGAATTCTTTATGAAGGGTTGAGAACTTAACATTGTTAACTTCCCATCGAGATGGAATCATAACCAACTATTTAAAAAAGAAACAGGATCATCTCATATCATAATATAACACTTCTTCCTCTCTTTTCTATGATTCAGTGCCTTAAATCCACCAAAAGACAACGCAACTCAAGCAACTGTGGGGGTTGTGTTCCATGGGACTACTGCCATTGCAGATCTCCCACAGAATGATGTTGTTGCTCAAACCTTAGTAGAAGCTCTGAATAATTCCACCAATAGTCCGAACCTGAGCATTAATCCTGCTTCAGTCAAAGTGTTAGGTAAGTTAACACATCACAATGAATCGTCCTTTCTGATCAGTTAATTTAACATGTGGATAGTACTAACATATCCTTTTTAATATGAATTTGTTTCACAGCAAGTCCAGTTCCAGATCAGATTACAACTGCTCCACCTACAACCACACCATCCGCAGCAACAACAACACCTGCAACCCCTGAACCCACTTATATTCTCTCAGCAGAATTTAAAGAAGTGGCTTTTTCACCTGCCCTCACTGACTCTAACACCGATGAATACAAAGCACTTCAAACAGCAGCTCTAAATGCGGTGAGAGCCTTTTTCAAAATAAACATCTGCTATGGATTGCAGAAGCAATACGAAAAAGATGATTGAACAGAATGTGTTTGCCCAAAGAATACCCTTTTTTAAATAAAAAGATGAATTCAGTTGACCTGGTGTAATTTCATTTGTTAAAAAATGTGCTTGAAATGTACTTATGGTCTTTGAATGTTGCTTTCTTTTGACAGTGTAACAAGAAATACAGAAGCATGTTTCCAAACACGTTTTCCCACTGCATTTTGAAAAACTTCAGGTAAATGAAAATCAAACTGTGCTTCTCTGATTGAATTCTATATGAAGGGTTGAGAACTTAACATTGTTAACTTCCAATCGAGATGGAATCATAACAACCAATTTAAAAAAGAAACAGGATCATCTAATATCATAATATAACACTTCTTCCTCTCTTTTCTATGATTCAGTGCCTTAAATCCACCAAAAGACAACGAAACTCAAGCAACTGTGGGGGTTGTGTTCCATGGGACTACTGCCATCGCAGATCTCCCACAGAATGATGTTGTTGCTCAAACCTTAGTAGAAGCTCTGAGTAATTCCACCAATAGCTTAGACGTGAGCATAAATCCTGCTTCAGTCAAAGTGTTAGGTAAGTTAACACATCACAATGAATCGTCCTTTCTGATCAGTGAATTTAACATGTGGTTAGTACTAACATATCCTTTTTAATATGTATTTGTTTCACAGCAAGTCCAGTTCCAGATCAGATTACAACTGCTCCACCTACAACCACACCATCGGCAGCAACAACAACACCTGCAGCCCCTGAACCCACTTATATTCTCTCAGCTGAATTTAAAGAAGTGACTTTTTCACCTGCCCTCACTGACTCCAACAGCGATGAATACAAAGCACTTGAAACAGCAGCTCTAAATGCGGTGAGAGTATTTTCAAAATAAACATCTGTTATTGATCGCAGAAGCAATGTGGAAAAGATGATTGAACAGAATGTGTTTGCCCAAAGAATACCTTTTTTTAAATAAAAAGATGAATTCAGTTGACCTGGTTTAATTTCATTTGTTAAAAAATGTGCTTGAAATGTACTTATGGTCTTTGAATGTTGCTTTCTTTTTGCAGTGCAACAAGAAATACAGAAGCATGTTTCCAAACACGTTTTCCCACTGCATTTTGAAAAACTTCAGGTAAATGAAAAATCAAAGTGTGCTCCTCTGATTGAATTCTATATGAATGGTTGAGAACTTAACATTGTTAACTTCCCATTGAGATGCAATCATAACCAACTATTTAAAAAAGAAACAGGATCATCTAATATCATAATATAACACTTCTTCCTCTCTTTTCTTTGATTCAGTGCCTTAAATCCACCAAAAGACAACGAAACTCAAGCAACTGTGGGGGTTGTGTTCCATGGGACTACTGCCATCACAGATCTCCCACAGAATGATGTTGTTGCTCAAACCTTAGTAGCAGCTCTGAATAATTCCACCAATAGTCCTATCCTGAGCATTAATCCTGCTTCAGTCAAAGTATTAGGTAAGTTAACACATCACAATGAATCGTCCTTTCTGATCGGTGAATTTAACATGTGGTTAGTACTAACATATCCTTTTTAATATGTATTTGTTTCACAGCAAGTCCAGTTCCAGATCAGATTACAACTGCTCCACCTACAACCACACCATCCGCAGCAACAACAACACCTGCAGCCCCTGAACCCACTTATATTCTCTCAGCTGAATTTAAAGAAGTGGCTTTTTCACCTGCCCTCACTGACTCCAACAGCGATGAATACAAAGCACTTGAAACAGCAGCTCTAAATGCGGTGAGAGCATTTTCAAAATAAACATCTGCTATGGATCGCAGAACAATGTGAAAAATTTGATTGAACAGAATGTGTTTGCCCAAAGAATACCCTTTTTTAAATAAAAAGATAAATTCAGTTGACCTGGTGTAATTTCATTTGTTACAAAATGTGCTTGAAATGTACTTATGGTCTTTGAATGTTGCTTTCTTTTTGCAGTGCAACAAGAAATACAGAAGCATGTTTCCAAACACGTTTTCCCACTGCATTTTGAAAAACTTCAGGTAAATGAAAATCAAACTGTGCTTCTCTGATCTAATTCGATATGAATGACTGAGAACTTAACATTGGTAACTTCCAATCGAGATGGAATCATAACCAACTATTTAACAAAGAAACAGGATCATCTAATATCATAATATAACACTTCTTCCCCTCTTTTCTATGATTCAGTGCCTTAAATCCACCAAAAGACAACGCAACTCAAGCAACTGTGGGGGTTGTCTTCCATGGGACTACTGCCATCGCAGATCTCCCACAGAATGATGTTGTTGCTCAAACCTTAGTAGAAGCTCTGAATAATTCCACCAATAGCTTAGACGTGAGCATTAACCCTGCTTCAGTCAAAGTGTTAGGTAAGTTAACACATCACAATGAATCGTCCTTTCTGATCAGTGAATTTAACATGTGGTTAGTACTAACATATCCTTTTCAATATGTATTTGTTTCACAGCAAGTCCAGTTCCAGATCAGATTACAACTGCTCCACCTACAACCACACCATCTACAGCAACAACAACACCTGCAGCCCCTGAACCCACTTATATTCTCTCAGCAGAATTTAAAGGACTGACTTTTTCACCTGCCCTCACTGACTCCAACAGCGATGAATACAAAGCACTTGAAAGAGCAGCTCTAAATGCGGTGAGAGCATTTTCAAAATAAACATCTGTTATTGATTGCAGAAGCAATGTAAAAAAGATGATTGAACAGAATGTGTTTGCCCAAAGAATACCTTTTTTAAATAAAAAGATGAATTCAGTTGACCTGGTGTAATTTCAATTGTTAAAAAATGTGCTTAAAATGTACTTATGGTCTTTAATGTTGCATTCTTTTCACAGTGTAACAAGAAATACAGAAGCATGTTTCCAAACACGTTTTCCCACTGCATTTTGAAAAACTTCAGGTAAATGAAAAATCAAAGTGTGCTTCTCTGATTGAATTCTATATGAATGACTGAGAACTTAACATTGGTAACTTCCAATCATGATGGAATCATAACCAACTATTTAAAAAAGAAACAGGATCATCCCATATCATAATATAACACTTCTTCCTCTCTTTTCTATGATTCAGTGCCTTAAATCCACCAAAAGACAACGAAACTCAAGCAACTGTGGGGGTTGTGTTCCATGGGACTACTGCCATTGCAGATCTCCCACAGAATGATGTTGTTGCTCAAACCTTAGTAGAAGCTCTGAGTAATTCCACCAATATTCCTATCCTGAGCATTAATCCTGCATCAGTCAAAGTGTTAGGTAAGTAAACATAACAAATTATTTTACCATCATCATTTTGTAATACATTTGGAATAGAATTTGCTGCTCAAGCTCAGTTCATAAATAAGTCAGCAACTGAATTCATACTGAAAACCTCAACCTCATTTTACATCATACAAGGATAAATATATCCTTTGAGTATTTGCACTAAAATGTATTCACATATTGTTAATATATTTGTTTTACAGCAAGTCCAGTGCCAGATATAATTACAACTGATGCACCAGCAACCACACCAGCTGCAGCAGCAACAAACACAGCAGCCCCGGATCATAATTATGTTCTAGACATACAATTGATAGGAGAACCTTTTTCCCCTGCCCTCACTAACCCCAGCAGCAAGGAATACAAAGCACTTGAAAAAAGAATTTTAAATGCGGTGAGTGCATTTTTAAATCGCACAAATGTAAAATGAATTGGTTTGAACGTGAATGAACAATCGGATGGAAAGTTTAAGGTGCCAATGAAAGCTAATCATGGCCTTTTAATGTTGCATATCTTCATCATTTCCTTTCAAAAACTGTGCTTGAAAGCTAATCTTCAATATTGTTTCTTTTTGCAGTGTGGTAACATATACAGAACAAAATATCCCAAAACATTTTCCCACTGCCTTTTGAAAGAATTACGGTAAATAAATATTTGTGATTTGAGTTCTTCTCTGACTATTTATTAATATAGAGTTCAACACGTGTATCTTCTAATATTGGTAGTTAATCATACATATCAAAAGACAATATTATAATCTCATATTACTTTCCTCATTGTTTCTGATACAGTGCCTCAAATGTAACACGAGTTACTGAAACTCAGGCGACTTTTGTAGCTGTGTTCCATGGGAATACTTCTCAAGCAGAACTCCCAATGAATTCTGCTGTTATTAAAGACTTCGTACTAGCTGTCAGTAATTCCAACAATGCCTTCAACTTGAGCATAAATCCCACCTCAGTCACGATATTAGGTAAGTATCCACAACACAGTATTTAGTCATTTTCAGATCGTAAAACATATGGAAAACATTAGGTTCTTATGCTCTGTTTATAAATAAATCACCTAAATGATTCTACTTTGAAACTAAATGGAGGTAAAGATTATTGAAGACAACATCCAAGCATGATAAGCAATTAGCTTAACTACCTTGTATTTAAAAATAATAATGGAATTGTTATTAACTGCACTGTTTTTTCAAATCAGCTACTTCAAAATTTGATTATATCACTCTGCTAAACCAATTTTTGTTTTACAGCAAGTCCAGTTCCAGATCCGATTACGACTGCTGCACCAGCAACCACACCAGCTGCAGCAGCAACAAACACACCAGCAACCACACCAGCTGCAGCAGCAACAAACACACCAGCAACCACACCAGCTGCAGCAGCAACAAACACAGCAGCCCCGGATCATAATTATGTTCTAGACATACAATTGATAGGAGAACCTTTTTCCCCTGCCCTCACTAACACCAGCAGCAAGGAATACAAAGCACTTGAAAAAAGAATTTTAAATGCGGTGAGTGCATTTTCAAATCGCACAAATGTAAAATGAATTGGTTTGAACATGAATGAACAATCGGATGGAAAGTTTAAGGTGTCAATGAAAGCTAATCATGGCCTTTTAATGTTGCATATCTTCATCATTGCCTTTTAGAAAACTGTGCTTGAAAGCTAATCTTCAATGTTGTTTCTTTTTGCAGTGTGGTAACATATACAGAACAAAATATCCCAAAACATTTTCCCACTGCCTTTTGAAAGCATTAAGGTAAATACATATTTGTGATTTGAGTTCTTCTCTGACTATTTATTAATATAGAGTTCAACATGTGTATCTTCTAATATTGGTAGTTAATCATACATATCAAAAGACAATATTATAATCTCATATTACTTTCCTCATTGTGTTTCTGATACAGTGCCTCAAATGTAACACGAGTTACTGAAACTCGGGCGACTTTTGTAGCTGTGTTCCATGGGAATACTTCTCAAGCAGAACTCCCAATGAATTCTGCTGTTATTAAAGACTTCGTACAAGCTGTCAGTAATTCCAACAATGCCTTCAACTTGAGCATAAATCCCGACTCAGTCACGATATTAAGTAAGTATCCACAACACAATATTTTGTCATTTTGAGATGGTAAAACATATGGAAAACATTAGGTTCTTATGCTCTGTTTATAAATAAATCACCTAAATGATTCTACTTTGAAACTAAATGAAGGTAAAGATTATTGAAGACAACATCCAAGCATGATAAGCAATTATCTTAACTACCTTGTATTTAAAAACAAAAAAATTATAATAATAAAGAAATTGTTATTAACTGCACTGTTTTTTCAAATTAGCTACTTTAAAAGTAGATTATATGACTCTGCTAAACCGATTTTTGTTTCACAGCCAGTCCAGTGACAGATCCAACTACAGCTCCCACGCCTAGACCTGCTGCCCCTAACACTGTTGACACTGCTACTACTACTACTGCTGCACCCATAACTGAAGCACTCATTATTAAAAGGGTGATATTCAGGTCCCTTCTCACCGACTTTACAAGTGACTTGCTGAATCCATCATCAACAGCTTATATAAATCGAGCTGCGATGATTAAAGAACAGGTACGTCTCACTCTTAAAATTGTGTCCTGGTACACCTACTGTATATTTAATATAGAAAAAGAAAATAGCACCACCACCTCCACTTATTTTGTATTTGCCTCTGTAAATAACCTGTTTCCTGTTTCTGCAGCTTACACGTGTTTTCCAAAGTGCATTGCCTTCTTCATTTAAGTCCCTGAAAGTGGTGTCATTCAGGTAATTTGTCCTAATTTGACATGTCCTTTTATAATTTAGGAAAAGTGTCCTGAATCGGATATTTCAAAGAGTATTTTTTTCCTTCTTCTGCAGGAACGGATCGATCATCAACACCGTGGATGTTTACTTTTCGAGCACACCTGCTGATTCAGATGATTTTCTGATTGCAAGCATTTTAATGAGCGGAGCTGCAAGCATCACCGGCTTTGACATTGAGGGGAGCTCCATCTCCGTGAATGGCCTAAGTAAGTAATGCTTAGTGCTACTTTATCCAGTGCAGTCAAAAGGTGCACAATTGTTTAACTAATGTTTGTTCTTCTCCTTATTTTCAGCTTCAAGTGGAGTAAGCCATAACATCAGTCTCATGACTGCATCCTGCCTAGCAATGTTGTCATGGCTACTGTCAAGCCAACAATGGCAGTAGTGCTGATTTCCATCACTGAAAAACGACTCTGGTGTCAGCTTTCAGATAACTTGTTTTCAAATGTAATTTAAAACCTCCATCAAATGATCTCACTTAAGCATAACTATATAACATTGGGATCTAGGACAATAAATGCAGTATTAATGTAAAATGAAATCTTGCTTCACTTAACACTTTCCTTTAGCATTATTTTTCTTGGTAAGATCATGAATGCATTTTTAGTTAAGGAAGGATCACATGCAGCTCCTTGTGGGCTGCATATCCCAACACCAAACTAATGCATACATTTGTATAATTAAATTATATGTATTTCAAAGCATTGCACTCTCAATTTCCGTATTTATTAATAAGGAATTAAATTAAAAATATTTATTTATATAATCATGCATAGCTGTATTCTGTTAGATGTCCTGTTTTTTTTCTGTCTGAAACTAACTTTACAATGACCAGAATACAAAGTCTTACAAAAAATAATTTGTCTCTTGTGATGATTTGAAGTGTTGGTGTGAAATGTATTAGGGCATTTTTAATCTAAGGAGCTTTGATTATAGCACTGGTGTTGTTTACAATCAGTCAACCCCCACCAAGTTTTTAACTATTGGTTTCTGCTTTTGTAGTTTGAACAGGGCAAAGGCATTTTCTGCTGCCAGTTCAACAGGTAAAAACGGACTCCTGGTGGCTCAATCAATGCATTACTATACATCACAATTTTGAAAATCATATTATCTGAATTTACTGTAATACTGTCCGAGCCTATACTTAGACAAAGTTACTTGCTTGGGAAAGTGGAAAGACCTGTGTGAATGAAATAACAGACATTTGGTCAAATCAAGACGACATAAAGTGCTGAGCATTTTAAAAACGTTTTACTTAAAAAAAGAAAAAAAAAGAAGAAAGTTCAAAATGTTTATTCTTGATGGCCAAACTGTCCCCAGAAAATAAAAAACAAAGGGGAACATGAAAAAAAAGTGCAAGTTAAAAGACTTGGAAAATTATAAGGCAGGAAACCTTGATAAGTGCTGCTGTCATTTGAAGTTAGGTATCTCTGCCCACGGTTCTGCGCAGTAGAACGGACAATTTTATCTCAGCTTAAGCAAAACAATACTTTTAAATCAAATCAATCAGGGTGATCATGGCCTCTACGCAAAATGGTTCTTTTTGCTGCGAGGATTTTCATTCTGCACATTATTACCTCTTGCTTACATTTTGTATTTCTCATTGATTTACTGAAATGATGGAGTTCAGTTAAACAAAGAGTGTGAAAACTATTTTGGGCTCGCAAAGTAAACAAAAATAATAATGTTGGAAGAATCTCAATGTTGATTGGCGCTCACAAGACAGCATACCTGACCACCTACCTTGACTTTCATTGTAGCAGGATAAAGCAGGAAAAATCCACACCTTTGGCTCAGGATTGAGTCACAGCTTGGGATAAAAACGGTGTTTAACGGTGTAGAAGCTGTAATCAGGCAAAAAAAAAAAATCCTCTTTCGACGGAGGGGGGTTCTGTTTTCGGCACAGAGAATGTTTTGGCAGGAGGTAAGAAGGAGAACATTGAAAGTCAGAGCGTGAGAGCTCACTTGCCTTTTGTTGTTGTAGATACAATGAGGAAAAACATTATATCACACTGGTAATTGCCTAGAGAAGGACACCACTTCTAAGAACATATTATATCAATAGAATAAATTAACAACCAAAGCAAACAATAATTCAACATTGGTTTATACTAATGAAGCGGCAGACCTCACACCTGCCACAGGGAGGAGACACACAACCATGTCCTTTATTCAAATAGACAAGGTAAAATACTACAATGGAAAATACTCCATTACAACTAAATGGCTCAGCTAGATGTACATGAGGTTTAAAGTTCAAGTACTCTCTATGTAGGGACAGTTATATCATTATAATGTAGCATACACTGTGGGAGCTGTGGCACAGCTGATAGTGTGCTGGACTTCGAATCAGGGGATAGCAAGTTTGAGTCCCACTGCAGTCAGCATGTCGTTGTGTCCCTGGGCAAGACACTTCACCCCAAATTGCTCCTGTGGTGATTGTCCACAGTAATGAATGAATGTAAGTCGCTTTGGATACAGAGCTGGCAACTGTACCTATATAATTGAGACATGGTGTTGCTGTGTCACCGTCATCAGCATGCATGCAAGATGAGATGATAAGGTGCACACATGACTGGCAGCTATGTGCTGTTGTTAGGTGTGTTGCACATCGGAATGCTGAGATTATAAATTTCTTATTCCGTGCCAGTCACAGGACATTGAAAATACTCACTACCTTGTAGATCTGTTTGAGGTTAGCACTGAGAAAAAAGAATGTGACAGCTCTTGTTTGTCAGGTTTAAACATTTTGTCCATTGTCTGAAACTTTGCATGAATAAGCATTGACGCTTGAAAATCTTAGGTAGTTCGCACCAAATCTATGGATGTGTGTGTGATTTTATTTTTTTATCCATTTGCAGAAATGTTCATCTAACTTGAGGTAATTTGACTGAATAAAAAAAAAATGGTCTTAGTTTTTTATGCATATTTTCGACATACTCTACTATGCCGTTTTGTTGCAAAACTTGCCATACTCTACCATGTAACTTTCTCCATATTTTCGACATACTAAACTATGACTTGTTTTGCATATTTTCGACATACTAAACTATGTCGTTATCTTGCTTATTTTCAACCTAATATACTATGACGTTATCTTGCATATTTTCAACCTACTATAATATGCCTTTCTTTTTCCATATTTTCGACGTAAACCTCTGAAAAGAATTAAGAGACCACTTCAAATTTGTATTAAATCTCCATTTCTTCATCTATGGCATCCAGTCCATTCCAGTGTCCGTTGAATTCCAACACAGAGAAATGGTGTCAGTATTTTATAGAATAAAATAAAATACAATTTTTATTTTACTCAAACACATACCTATAAATAGTGAATCCAGAGAAACTGATAATGCTACAGTGGTCTCTTAATATTTTCCAGAGCTGATCTATACTATGACCTTTTCAAATATATTTTCGACCTACTATACTACGTTCTCTAGAAGGACAATAATAATGTTATTATTCTCCTGCTACACCACATGCTGTTGGGTCTGAGGGATAATAATTTCGAATTGAAGGCAGTACTATGCTGAGATGCCTTTGATCCACATCCTTAATGTGCCAAATTAATAGAAGTAACAGTACAATACTTCCAACATTTATATGACACTTTATTTCAGGGTACTTTTGATATATAGTAGGTCTTGTACTTTTTCAAAAATAGCGGGTGGCAAGGAAAAAGTCATTTTTAAATTCAACCGCACCCTTATTTAATCCTTTGAGCCTACTTCTTTGATGCATACAGGTGCAAGGGGGATTGGAGAGCATTTGTTCTCACTGAAGATTCCTCTTGATAAATACAGTGAACAATGGATGTTACACTGCTGTTTTCACCTTGTGACTCTTTATACGTCATCATGGTGGAATGTGTTCTTTGAGACACCTGCTGTACCAGGAACTATCACTGAGGAGGTTTTAGTAAATACACATGTGTATGTATTTATTTCTATTTGTCTTTCTGTAACAATCGAAATAGCTGAAACTTTTATCGAAAGCAACTTACATTAAACATCTACCTATTTGGCTATGCATACTGGAACAATGTGGGGCTCAGTATCTT